>QTSX02005888.1:0-146552 GCA_014839935.2 Entomophthora muscae | reverse complement strand
ACCCAGGGTG
The DNA here is from genome assembly GCA_014839935.2 of Entomophthora muscae. Taxonomy (NCBI): domain Eukaryota; kingdom Fungi; phylum Entomophthoromycota; class Entomophthoromycetes; order Entomophthorales; family Entomophthoraceae; genus Entomophthora; species Entomophthora muscae. Next base: position 146,542 of record QTSX02005888.1, on the reverse strand, counting down.
GGTTTTCTCCTTCAGTCAAGTTGATCTGGATGTTGTGTGGTCTGTGGGGAGGGAGGCCGCGGCATTGCTTGTTGCTGAATACCTCTTCATAGTTGCTTATGCAGAGAAGGATACCACTGTTGGCCAGAGCTGCCTCTGAGGAATGTAGGATGGTGCAGGAGTTTAGAATCTTAAAGTTCTAAAAGCTATTGGGGAGCTGTTGTTTTCTTAAGAGGTCTAGGGAACAGGGAATGTCATGTGTGTAGAAATCAACCTTGCGCTCTTGACATCTGATAATGAGGACAACTTCCTCACACCAATTCATGCCAAGGTAAACAGGGAAGTTTAGTGGCTTAGAACTGACAAACTGGGAGTGGAAGACAGACTTCCCCAGGTGGAAAAGAATGGGAGGTTTTATCTCCAAGGCTGTCACAAGCAGATTGTTGGGGCCACAGGCGTCAATCTTTGGGCCAGGCAAGAGCTTCAGAGCTTTGGCTAGTCTGGAGTCAATGTAGCTTACGTCGGCACCTGTATCCAACAGGGAAAGGTCTTGATGTTAGAGACAGGGCCATGAATCACAATCCAGATGAAGGGCAGAGAGGACTTTGCAGGGGTTTGGATTTTATTGAACTGATTATGGTTGGGAGAGCCTGTGGTATCTGATGTTGTTTTATCCAGAGTAGGCTCTAATTCTGGGTTAGGGTAGGGGCATTGTCTAGGATCTGGGCAGTTTGCCACCAAATGGTCACCCTGTCCACAGTAAGAGCACAGCTTGTTCAGTTGTCTGCAAAAAGCTTTGGCAGCAGTCAAACAATATCCGCCACCCTCCTTTGGTTTGTAGGCAGAAGCTGGTGAAGTATTGGATGGGCTTACAGTAGAAAAGGAGCACAGGTTGGTTGTCAGTTGTGTGATAGACTGGTTGATGGTCAGGACTGGTTGGAGCTGGGATGGCTTTGATATAGTTTTAAACTTCTTTTCCCATTTGGAGACTGTCTTCATGAGTGGTTCCAACTCTTCAGGTGATTGTGGTGGATAAGAAAGGCCTTGAGATCAGGGTTTAAACAAAGCATATAAAATTCACAAGCTTCAGAGTGAGTAGCATTTAATTGGGATTGTATCTCACAAAAACACTTGTTGTAATCAAGCAAGGACCCAGTCCCTTGGTTGCAGTTTGAGAAGCGTGTATTTGGGGTGGTGGCAGACCCTTCCTCAGTTCCTTCCTTGGAGGTGTGTGCAAGAAGTTTGGATACAAAACAGTTGTAGCTCTCAAGGATAGAAGAATCTCAAACGGATGACTCACAGAACCAACTGGACATAGGGACCTCAATTTGCTTTTCAAAGTAGATAACCTTTTGAGATTCTGAGTTGAACTCCAAAGGAAATGCTAGGAAGTGGGCTTGTGTGAAAGCTAATAAATTGAAGGTGCTATCTGAAGAATTAGATAATTGCTTAAACTTAGAAATGTTATTGAGTATAACAGTCTGACTATGGGAAGTGAAAATGTTCCCTGCATTATCCTTATTGATGGGAGACTTATTCTAAAAAAATAAAAGAGAAATAAAGTATAATAGAAAGGACAAAGCTAGGGTGTAAAATAAGGTAACTGCTAAAACAAACAAAAGAATGGTTGAGAAAGAAAAGCTTAATTCTGGCATATTGCCATGTGAAGTTGAGATAATGTAAGGTCTCATGGTCTGGGGAAGATGATTATAAACTAAAGTTTTTAACCCAGTGATATTTATATTAGTCAAATACAAAAATGTGGGCAAGGTCTGCAATAACAACTGAGCTAAGGCTCCTAAAAGCTTATACAAGATGAAATAAGGACTAAGACAATTTATTAACCCTAAAAAGATAAAATAGAGGCCAGTCTTAATGACATATTATTTGGTTAACAAGTCAATCTCTAAGTCTGGGAAATGGTCTGCACTAGTGGGAGGATTAAAGCTATCAACAATTAAATTGTGTGTGCTACTATAAAAACTACCTAACTGGTGAATAATAAAGTCAAAAGGAATCACTGGATCAAAGATTAAAACTAAAACTAAAATTGAAGAGAAACACAAGCCACAAAACCTAACAAGTACCTTTTTGGGGTGCAAGTCAAACAATCTCAACTTATTGTTAAGATTGGAAAACCAAGCCTTTTTATTTCACTTGGTTTGTGAGGTGCAGAATCTAAGGTGAGAGGACTAACCAAGATTGGTTGGTGAGCTTGGTGTTGAGAAACAAAACAGAAACACATGTTTCCTGTAGTTTAAACTTAAAAAGTTAAACACCAAGGTAAAGGAGATGACAAGGGGAACAGTGGTTGCTTAGCAGACGTGTGAAAGCAAAAAGAAGGCGGAAGAGCAGGAAAAACCTGGTCCAAAAGTGCTGGCGTAAGCAGGAAAAAGTGAAAAGGTAATTTGACTTTGGACTTGATTAATTTTAAACTAACATATAGATCTGCAGTTCAAGAATTGTCCAGGAATCAAGGTAAGCTTTAAACTTGAAACTAACCGTTAAATAGATGGAATTTAGCCAGTCAAGAGGGCAAAAATAAGGAAATGTTTTTAAAAGCCAATAAGTGAAAATAACCAAGGATAAAATGACTTTGAAAATAAAATTGGTGTCCAAAGGAAGAAAATAGCATCTAAAATAATAAAGAAGAATCCTGACACCAGCCCTGCCTGGATATGAGATATGAAGCTTGTTATACTTTTACAACAACCAAGGGTACAGTTGTAAAAGCAAGCTCATGTCCTTATGGCAAGTACCAGTTAAGGTAGTCCAGAAAGTAGGTGTAGAAAGTTACACTTTGAAGGATCTGGAGACTGGATAACTGATTACCTGAGTACATGTGCAGATCATGTGCAAGGCTCCTGGTAATCAAGACTAAACTCCATCAAGGGTAGCAACTTGGAAAAAAAGACTAATAGAAAAAATCCATGAGTTGTTACCCTATCCACATCAAGAATGAGATAAAGCCTATAGAAAGAGAAACAATAGGACAGCTTATGCAAAAGTGCTTTATTAAGATGCTATTGCCACTAAACCCAGATGCAACTGAACAAGGACTTTGGCCACTGCTGTGTATATTAGCCAGACATTGGGTAACCAGCAGAATGCAAAGAGAAGGAAAAGATATTTTTCTACAGGAATTTCACATAATTTATGCCAATATAATAGAGAAATGCAAGTCCAAGTAAGATCATTCCCAAAGAAGGCTCTCATATTATGCATATTTTTCTGTTGTCTTACCTCCAACAGAGTACATGATCCCAAGGAGCCACCCAATTTACTCAGGCATATGGTGTAGTCTCTGATGGTAGACAACTTTAGAGCCGCTAAGCACCATATTTGTAACTAACATCATTGACTGACAACTTCCTGCCCTACTGTAACTAAAAAGCATCAAGGTAGTGCCCATAGCATGTCATAACCAATGTTTATGGCTATCTGAACCATGCCATAAGGTCACAAGACCTGTATCAGAACAAGGATCAGACCACGCTGTAAAGACCAGTTCAAGAAGTTTGAGAGCGCAAGATATCTGATCATCTGTCAGAAATACTACATTTAAGGAGAAGTCCTGAAGGCACAACTGACCATACCTTACAAGTTTCACCCTAGGAATACACCAGTGCATGGTATTTCCTAATTCAAGTTTTTGGTGGAAATCACATAAGGGTTCTCAAAGATCAGCATCAGTGTTGACCACATGACTAATGGCCCACAGAAGTGCAGACTAGGGATCTCCTCCCAACAAAGAAATGTAACCATTTTAATGAAGGAACCCTGACTGTTTTCAGGTATTGCCACAGGAGCTGAGTTCACTTTGCCCTTGTTTAATTCTCAAGGAAGATCAGATAAGCTGGTTACAGGTTCATCAGATCTAGTAGTGGACATGTGTGTAGGAGTCTTTTTCTTGTCAGTACAGTTCCTCTTCTTGGAAATAGTTGATAGCTGCAAGGAAGTAGGCATGTCAGAGTTTATTGCTACATAACTAATATATGGAGTATTTAGTTCATAAGAAACTGTGCTAGAGGAGCTATGGAACGCTGTGTCTATTTAACTGCCCAATATTTTGGTGAATTCTGCTTCTTCTGATTCCAGTACAGGCAAGTTGTGAAGGACGTTGTTAATAAGGATATCAGATTTTCCCCTTTGGGATTTACCAATTCTGTGTTTGGGCACATCAGTGTAGTGGATAACTGGATTTCTGTTCCTTTTTGGGAAATTCACCATGCTGAAAGAGGCTGTGTATCTTTTATAGTAGTGTCTAGTTTAGTGGGGGGAATGTTGTGAAGTGATTGGTTAAACTAGTCTTCACTGTAACGGACATTGATCCATTAATATTGGTGAATTAGAGAGCAATAGTACTCTCTCATTAGATGAAAAGTGTTCCTACCAATCAGCCAAGTTGTCTTCTCAAGCCATATTAACTAATGATTGTCCAATCATTAGGGTAATAGTGGGCCAAGCTGGCAGAGGAATATGGCTGTGAAGCAGAGAATCCTGGCGCTCAGTGGCTCCTATTAATATCCAAGCATCTATATGACTCTATTTCTTGATTAATAAATGAAAAGATTGATATTTACAACTACTACATTTATTATACACACTAATTTGAAGAAACCATCTTAACTTAGGCTTTGATAATTAAAGAAGTTGTGGTTTGGGTTAAGTGTAATAAGCAACTACCACACCATACTCACAAATACAACAAAAATGTTTTGATTGGCCCCAGTGTTTACCAAAAGTTTGTGGGTGTTCTCATGGAAACAAAAGGGGTAGGCCAAGCAAGTAATTTTATTGGAAGAATTACTTGCTTGGAGAACAGGGCTGTCACTATGGATCTGGAATACATTGAGGGTCTTGACATTGTGCATATTATAGTTGCAGGGGTTTTTGGTTGGGAGAGATTGAGAGTGGGAGACAATTGGGTTGCAAAACCTCTCCTATCTACAACCCCCAGGCTTTTCATGAGTCCTTGATCTGGGCCAACTGAAGTTCACCCTTGCAGGAATGTTTAGCCCTATTTTCCTGCTGACAAGACTGGTGGTGGCCTACTTGGTTGTGGGTGCTGCTAGGCGCAGGACAAGGTTGGGAGGGAGCATCATTATATCTTCAGAATCCCATTGAGGCTTGTTTGTTAGCTTCTACAATGACCTTATAGCAATCATCAACGGAGGTACAGCACCCTACAGGGACCCATTTACATATTTATGGTTTTAACTCATTAAAATGAGGGTGAGTAGCATTGCATTTCTGTTAGTAATGACTTTGGGGGTGACATAAAGTTCTTGTTGCAGGATTAAAGGTACTCAGGGACACTTTTTGTCTGTTTGATAGCAAGTAAAGAGGTTCCCACTACAATGTGCAAGAATTTCTTGCTGTAGCGGGATCTGGTGGTGTCCCTGAAAGTGGTCCAAGTAACTTCATGTTCTTGACTAGTCCAGTTTGTAAACTACACTTTGGAAGGCCCTGTGAGGCACCCATATGCAGTGGAAACCCACATGAGTTCAGGTACTTGGCAAATACAGAGGCGGGTTTCTGTGGAGTGGAGCCAACTGACAATGTTGGCCCCTTTCATGCCACCCATAAAGGACTCTAGTTGGAGGTTCAGCATACATTGCATGAGGTCTGGCTGTGGTGGTATGACACTGGTGTGACACTGGCATCACATTGCCCTAAGAGAAGACAATTTTAAACGCTTTTGAGTTATAACTGGTCCTGGTAGATAATTTATCCCTTGGGGATATCCCCATCAGGAATAGTGAGGAAGGTTTCCTGGTGTGGAGTAGCCATACAGCCCGTACTCCATCCTTTTTTAAGAGAATTTTCTTTTAGGTAGATTTTAAACCTACCACTGCTACCACTGTTGCAACTGAACCAATGATAGTTCAGTATTTTATTGGGAAGACAAAAGTCCAATAGAAAGGACAAGAATTAATAAAATATTAGGCTTACTAATTGGTATTATGACTAATATACTATATGGGGAAGCCACAAAGCCACCAGGGGGTGGAACAGTAGCAGGTTTCATGTAAGGTTCCAGGCTGGGGATAACTTGTGCGGGAATCAGCAAAGTTGACTTGACAACACTCCTAATTAGGAGATAATGCCCACAGTTCAATATTGCCATCAGATTAATCCATGCCAGTAGATATGTCATGGGATGACTCATTGAGCGCCCCCTGTGTATTGTGAGATACATTGGCAGGCAAGAGGGGAATTTTGATTGCAAAATTAAGCAATCTTATCACTTATCTTGATGTCATCCAAATTTTATTGTAGTTTTTTAAAAAAAAGTTGGAACAAAAGAACAGTTAGCCTCCATGATATCATGTGAAGCAACTTTATATTCAAGCCCCACATGTGCATATTAAACTCATAAGAGTATAAAACACTCTATTTTTCAGTAAAAATATCACATCTTGTTATTTTCTTTCCTCTTTTCTTCCTTTTAACTGTTGCTGTGCTAAAGAAGCATTTTGTCTTTGAGCGTAAAAAAGCAAATTGATTTTTAAAAAAGTAGCTTTTAAATATATAATTATTTAAAATAAAAATACTGGGTTTTTAAACTTTTTGATCAAATATTGGGGTTTTAAAATTTTTGATCAAATATAGTGTATTATAATCCCTTTTAAAATGTCTTATCACCTAAAATGATTAAAATTGTCATATCATAGGAGGTAACCTAATAGTTGGCTCCTCCAAGCTCTTAAAGCAGAAAAGGGACATTGAAAATTAGTGCACAGAAGAAAAGACTTTCTGTGCAGTCCAGGAGGGATCTTTGTCCAAGTATTTTGACACCCCAATATTTGATATCTATATATCTTTTTCTTTATAATTCATCTGATTATTTTCCTATTTAATCACTTTATTAATTTCCTGATATACAAACCCTTAAAAATAGTGTTTTATCATGATTTCTTTGTTGTGACTGGTAACTCCATAACACTTATGAATATTAAGAGATATTTAGGCAATGGCATTAAAATAAAGGATATTCTAAATAAGTATATTAAAATTATAGATAAACTGAAAAGTAATAGATTTAGCAGAAGTGTAAAATTGCAGCTAAATGTATGGTTTCTAGCTACCATTAAATTATAAAAACGGGCAGTTTTAAATGCCTCAGGATAGACTTGTTATAAACTATTAAAGAAGATTTCATATTTAAAAAGTATACTTATTTCCAGGAAAGAGAGTACTTATCAATATCATGGAAGCAAGGCATACTAAAGTCAGGAGTAGGCATGAAGGGCTCTTCTTTCTTTTGTACTTCAACCCCAGGAGAAATACTGATCTTTGTGGGAGTAAAAATAAAGGAGGGATGGTCTTCTTTAAAATACTTGGGTGGCTTTTCTTTTGCTTTACAAAATTCTTGGTCAGATTTTCTCTCAGAATCCTTTGGAGGGCTATACATAAGGCAGCAAAGGAGTCCATAAGTTTTGCAGCTATGACATGCTCTGATCCCATCAGAACCACAAAAGATATTAAACTGCTGGCAGGTATCACAGATTTTCATGGAAGGAACAGAGGTGATTACACTATTTGATGGTTTAGAGCAAAGAGGATAAGTTTTTAGTTTCTAAATTCTTGTCTTTGAGGCACTTCTTTATTATATATAGTGATAGAACAAATTATTCTATCTTGAAAGGATTTTTTGTTATCAATTCACCTTGGATCTGATTTTTATTTTCTTTTTTCTATAAAAACACCTCAGGAGATGCAGAAAATCAAAATTAAACAAGTTTTAAAATATCTGAAAATTTAAAGTTAATTCGATTTCTTTACAATTAAAATAAAATTTATATGATTAAACCTGTATTTAATCCATTTTTGGAACTTACAGAGCCACTTGGTTTTTAAAAGGTATGGCTAAACGTTCTTATTGGGTTCACTGGTGTTAGGGGACCTTGAATGTACTTTTTGTATGATGACGATTCATGTTGATACTGAGTATTCTTGTAATAAAACAAGATCTGTTAAGTAATCTATTCTATACCTGGAGTTTAATTGTTATTTTTACTTATTTGTTGCCGCTTGATTATAAGTGAGCATGGGTATGTATAATTAGCATATCAATTTAATGAATCTTTTCGATTAAATCTCAGTGCTGAATTAACTAGTGATATTACAAAAAGTGACTTTTGCTTTATTGAAAGCAAACATGAGCTTTAACATCCGCTAAAAAATAGTATGCTACAGATGAAACCACTTCCTTGTGCCCTAACTTTTTTGCAGAATTTATAATTGTGGTGTTTCAGTTGGATTATCAAATTCAAATGTTGCTAACTGTGTAAATCTTATAATCTATGGGAGAAAGTTCATTGGTTAATCAAGTGTTTTCTTAAAAAATTCTTCCAATGACAATCAAGAAACTCCTGGAGCAGATCCTTTTACCGACATTGTATTCTTGGTATCTTATTTGTTTTTAGTGGATTTACGGTTTCACATGTATAAAAGATAATGCGAACCTGGCGTCTGAAAGAGTTTACATGTTTAATCGGTTTTAAGGCTATGTCATTTAATTAATAAATATAAATTGTGATTAAATCTAATTAACAGTGAAATCTTTGAATTGTATACACCCCATACCGAGATTCTCGTGCTTGCAATAGCGTGAAACACGTTATTTGGTGCTTCTTCCTATCACGCTCAAATCCTTGAATCATGTCCTCGTATTTAACTTAGATCAAAACATATATCTTATAGATGTAAGACCAATTCATTTTAAAATTTTATAATGAAACTTTGATATTGGCACATTTGGCTATCCTAACATGCATCCCGGTTTAAGCCAAAGGAGAGCCCTGGTTGTGATTAAGAGTACATCAAAGATACTGGTTGACTAGAGCTCTTCCTGCTAAGATAGCCCTTTACAGGGTTATACCTTACTGTACTTTTCACAGTTGGTGAAACAGATGCATCAAAGTTAGATTAAAGCAAACTGAAGTTGCAAACAAAACATAACTGACACAAGTTTTTTATGACAACAGGTGATAAAAAATGCTAATGATCCTAATGTGATATACAAAACACATCAAACACCAGTAAAAGATGTAGCTACACTCAAATTTGATGATACACACCCAAACAACAGAAAAATCAAACTTGCACAAGGATATTACAGATTCCAAAAAAACACCCAGATCTATAATAATTCTTTGGAAAAGACATATTTAGAAGATATAATTATCAAATAGAGAGCACATAAAAGTTGCGCAAACAGCAAATAAACCTAGACAATCAATATTGTATTTTAACTTAATTTTGATTGAAATTAAGCCCCAAAAAGAAAAGGTGTCTCCACATGTAATACAGTGAGTTTCATTTAGGAAATTGGGGTAAAGGTTTTTAAAATCCAGCGTCCTAATTAGATCATTCAAATAGTAGGCAGTAATTATATAATAAAATCAATTCATATGAAACACACAAACATAAATATGTTATCTTTTTATTGAGATTTTATTGCAATTTTAAAATGGGGCTTTTAAGTGAAAGTGGTTTTTCAATTATTGACACTCAGTACCAAGAGCTTATGGCAGGCAGCAACCAAGATCAAGGAGATAATACATTTGATGTATATACCCAGGACTTTAACTACACTCAGGAGAATGAAGAGTTGTATGTTCCTGCCACTGAAGGCAATTGTGGTGAAATTGACTCCCTGGTAGTTGACTACCAGATATGTGAACCTATTAGTATTTTTTGCTTAACCAACTTAAGCCAACTTTTACTAGTGAATCAGGAGTGCAAAACCAAAAATCAAGATTAAAAAACTGGGAGTCAACAATGTTTAATAATTTCATTAGTTACAAGACCAAATTAAGAGGTAATTTATATGTGATTTTTTAATAAAAATTAAACCCACATGTGACTGACACTCTAAAAGTAAAAGTGTCCAAGCTGACACTTTTTAAGCCAAATCCTAATTATTGATAAAAATACATATGTGCTTAAACATTTTATTATATACTATTGTATATTTATTATTGGTATCCACAGTTTTAAATTAGGCTCCCAAGCACCACTATACTAGATTTAGTGGTATATACATTAATTAACTACTTCCCTTGTTTTAAATTATGTCTATTACAGGTTTCTAGATCAATTGGTGCCACATAAGTCAAGCCTGATTTATTAGAAGATTTCATAATTTGTTTATAAAAAAAGAAATTTGACTCCCCTGTTTGACACTATCCACTTGCCATATAATTAGTTTTACATTTAACAAATCAAAGTCTCAGATTTAAGCCTAAATTAATCAGTTTCACACTATGGATGCTGGTTGACACCCACCAACTTGATACTTTAACTTGGGGACTAGTGCAGAGAGCTTCTGTGGTGATCCACATGGGAGCAGTTTTTCAGGCAAGGGTTGATTTGGCTTTAAATAAAGACACAATGCTGAGAATTGATAGTGTGCTGTGGTTTTAAGACAGGTATAGGCCTAGTAGGGAGGATTGAATACTAGGGAAGGTAAGGCCTGCCTAGTAGGTAACAAGGGACTACTAGATGCAAGTGGTGAACCAACCCAGCAGGGAATTTTGGCTGATAGGGGCTGGCTTGTTGTTCTCACCCAGCAGGGACCATTGGCTGCTGTGAGCTTGTTAGTTGTTCTTCATCCAGCAGAGACCATTGGCTTCTGTGAGCTTGTTAGTTGTTCTCCATCCAGCAGAGACTGTTGGCTGCTTGAGGTGGGGATTGAAGGACCCTGGCAGGTAACACAGGCTGCCAGGGAAGGGGGTGGAGCTAAGATAGCTCTACTTGCCCTTGTGCGCTTACAGGAGGTCTGTGAGCAAGCACTCTACCTAACAAACTGGTAGGGTATCATTGTCTATGTCTCCATGAGAGATTTGAGGAGGTCCCAAGGTGATCATTGAAGGGCATGGATATGCTCAGGGGTGTCACCAGGGTGGTTGCTCAGGGAAGCAGCTGCAAAACCTGGTGTGATCAGGCCTCTGGGAAGTAAAGTTGATTACTTTGCAACTGAAAGCTCAGGATTAATCACCTGGGTGAGTAAAGACAACTGCACAGACATGAGGGTTGTCTGTGGTTGAATGGCCCAGGTGGAATGCCACTTGTGAGGGCCCAGTCAAATGCCAGTTCAATGTAGACTCATGCCTGGGTCTACAGGTTCTGGTAACAGGGACTGAGATAAAGAGCCAAGGTGGTTCACAGAATCAGAAGAGAAGACTAGTGAGAGGAACTGTTTGATCACAGAGAAAGCTAGTTGAAGGACTAGTGGTTCATATTGAAGTTTGGAACCAAAATGGTTCATTGTGAAGGTGGAACCAAGATGGTTCCTAGTGAGGATAAGCTGAAGGACTGAAAGATCATGATGCAGGAGTAGCTGGAGGACTAGATGATGTTTTTAAAGAACTGGCTAAAGGATCAGAAGATCATGATATATGACTAGCTTAGGAACTGGGAAATGGCTTAGAAGGACTAGCTGGAATGAATACAGGAGCTAGAATGCTGGTTCTGGTTTCTTAAAAGAGGAAATAATAAGAAAGAAGCTTTTAAATAATGATTTTATGCTGCCAAAGATATGATATAAGGATTTTATTAATTATCATATGATTAAAAGAGAGAAAAAGAAGAAATATTTTAAAGTGTTTAAATTGTAAATTTATTAAGTCATGATTGATTTGGAATGAAGCCAGTGAAAGACCAGAAACAGGATGGATAAACTGTGAGAACAAGTATTGAATTTTGCCAAGAACAACTAGGGGAGGCAAAAGGCAAGCAACAGGCAAGTTTGAAGTTGTCAAATGCTGAAAAATGCAGGGAAACTTGGAAAACGTCAAAGAATTGAGGGTTCAAAAATATCTTAAGTAAAACATAGGCAAAATTGCTCAAGTTTTGCTGGAGAAACGTGACAGGAATCATGGCAAAACCGTTCAAAACGCGGAGCAGTTGTTTATCCAGAGCAAGACAGCAATGGGTTTGAACTATAGTCAAAAGAAAGTCATTTGGAAAAACTATTTGGTAAAACCATTGAATCCAAGCGTTTGATTGGCTGCAGGTTGAAGCCTTTTTTATCAGTGTTTTGAGGGCTTTAACTGAAGAGTTAAAGCCTAACAAATGAGGAGCAGAAGCTGAAAATTCAGGGCTTTCATTGGCTGAAGTAAGTTAATAAATTAATATATTCTAGAGAGAGAATAGGTGGATAGTTTAAGCTTTGTAAAACAAGAGTTCTGAGAGAGAATTTGGTCTGAAACAAGGAGCTATAAAAGGGGAAGCTATCTGAGGCTTTTAAGGGACTAGATCAAATGGATTACAAAGGCCACAAGGACTACCAAGGACCCAAAAGCATAAGACAAAGGTGTGGAAGCCCAAAATAACAAAGCTGGAGTTGGAGATAAAGAAGCTGGAGCTGAAATAGAGTGCAGGAGTCCAAGACCAAGGTGAAGGAGCCCACAACCAAGTACAAGAGATTCCAAGATATTGTTTGAGGACTCCAAGGTATTGGCAAATCCCTATTGTTTCCCAGACCCCCAGGCATTATATAAGAAGGTTTCTAAGGGGATCTTCCTGCTGACTGTGAATAAAAGCATATTAAATCCCCTACCCAAAGTTCCAAGTAGTACAGAAAATCACCATGAGTGAATTGCCTCACATCTTTTACCCTAGCCAAGGGGAGGAAGATACCTATTGTCAAAGTTGTAGAAGGTTTGCCACTAGTAAAAATTCCCAGGAGGAGTGAAAAAGGTTGACTAGACACCTTGAAATGACAAATAGGGGACAGGAGTTCATTGGAAATGAGTTTACTAGGTTGCAAGAAGACTGCTACAGACCTACAGAAGATTTGGTTCCAGATGAAGTACAAGTGCATGGTGGGGATGCCCACCTAGTAATAGGAAAAGTATTGAAATAGTTTGCATTGATGCAGGATCAGTATAAACTTCTAGCTAGCCAACACCACCTACTAGTAAATGACAACTCCTCCAAGCTAGTCCCTGGCTATGACCCAGGACACACTTTGGGGACTGGTGACCAGGAACCCCACAGCTTCTTAATGTTTCAACAGATAATATGGTAAATAACCCACTCCCAGCTCCCCCTGTACACCCTTACTACTAATAAACACCTTCCCACTCATTTAAATTTTTACTTTATGTTATACTTTTTATTTTTTTGCACATACAAAACTGCCTTGCTTTTGGGTTAACTTTTGAACCTGTTTTTAAATTAAGCAAGTTTTATATGTAAAAAAACATAGTGATTTTAATTTTTTGGTTGATTCTGGGAAAATTGACAGTGACAATTCAGCTTTATTTTTAACTTGTTGGTGAGTGTCAGGATTTTGGAATATTGACTTTTTAACAGATTCAACAAAATAACGCAGGCCAGCAGTTAATCACTCTTAGGAATGGATTCAACAAAATAATGTGGGCCACAGATTTGTGAAACCAGTAATCAAATCATATCCTGGTATTAAAAAACTCATATTCTTAATTAATGAGCAAAACATGTAGATATTGTGCAATTAATTAGTCCACCTCAACAACCATCTCAAACATGCTTCTCATAATAATTAATATTCTAAACTTTAATTGTATCCTAGAACAAGCTCCATCATATTAGCCATCATCCAAAAGACTTCTAGAAGATTTCATCATGGACTGGGCCGTCAGGCCAAAAACTCTAAGATAAAAAGGCATCAAGCCTATTGTATTAGAGTAGCTCTGATTAAGTGAAACAATCATCTCCATGAACTAGTAGCCAACTACTGGCTAGCTATCCCTGGAAGTGGCCCAGGTAGACAGAAAGGATACTAATATGTGGGAGATGTCAAGGAAGCCTTCCGTTAAAACCACCCCAAAAGAGGATGGGCCTCCTGCTGTGTTGACCTAATGCTACTTCAGTCTCTTTTAGCGTTGTGAGCTAACTCGGATAAAATCCGGGCCACCCTATAGCCATTCCATTAGAATAAAAGTCTGATAATTCCATATTGTCTTGATGATTGATCCAAGTCTTATTTCCTTAATAAAATCCTCCCTTAGTCTTTATTAGTGGAGAGCAAAAGATGATACTGTTGCCATACAGTATACTTATCTATAGTAAAATATAGAGACAACTATGAACCTATATCCAGAAGTAGGAAGAACTGTCCCAAATCCTTTGGGCTTTGGGTCCATTCAGACTTGATACTTATGCAGACAACAAAGTATTCTGGGCCGCAGGTTACGCCAAAATCACAGGTTCTCTGTAATTTCCTAATGTTATAAGGCTTAGGATATCAGCTGGAAGATGATAAAATAACATGGTCCACAATTTTCTGAAAGTGAGAATTTGGGGGTTTTCAGCTGGTTAACAGTGCCAAACTTGAAACTTTAATAAATTTTGGGTGGTTACCCCCTAATAAAAAGATTCCCATAAAATAGCTTATTTTTTGCAAATGTGTTCTATTAACCCTCCCCCCACTCCCAATATATTTTTTATCCATTTTATTTTAATTTTAAATATTCTTCCCTCAGGTTTAACCCTAAAATGGTATGCTGAACCTAACATCTTTGAGGCTTCATCAAATATCACTTATTTTTATGTTTTTACCCTATAAATCTATACTTTTTGTTACTGTTTTTCTTTTCTTTACTTTGTTATATTCTTTTTATGCTAAATAAGACTTTCTATGTATAATTTTTACTTTTTTATTGATTTTTTACTTCATTGTGTTTTTTATATCATATATATTATTTTATTTACTGTACTAAACCTTTTTAACCAAGATCATCTAAAACCAACAAGAAGACCCAGCACTTCTCCTAAACTGGATTCAAGGCCCCTGTCACCACCCCTAAGCGTACCAAGAAGGCTCACAAGGCCAAGACTCCCCCTCCCCCCACTCCATCTCTTCTCACTCCTCCTCCATCCACCCTCATCTTCCCCTCCACCTTCCCCTTCCCCTCACCACTTATCACCCACTAAATCCAACAATCATCTCACTGGTCACTCTTTCTATCAGTCAGAGGCCAACTCTGAGCCCACAATGGAGCGCTACACCAAGAAAAGAAAGGCTGCCAAGGAGCTCACCTATTCTTCTGGTAAGCAAAAGGAGGCTTCCAAGTAGGCCTCAAAGAACTCTTCCCCTCCTCCTCATGATGGCTCTTCCCCCCTCCCTCATCTGACCTCCAGGATGAGCCTGAAAAATATCCAAGAATTTCAAAGCTTCTGGTCACGTGGCTTGGGATCTACTGTCCATCCACAATATCTTCAATGTGGACGGAGAGTTCAAAGTCCCCAAGCACTTCCCCCATTTTTCCCCATCATGTCAGTAAAGGGCAGCCCTGGCTACGTTGCAGATAATTACATTTTTAATTGTAACATTCAAAATTGCCAGACCAAAAGCAAGCACTTTGTCTATGAGAACAAGTCTTGTGGTGCCCACCTCAACACTAAAGGCTGTAAAAGGGTAACTTTTGAGAAGGTGGATCACACATTTGAGCCCCTAATTACCTAATCACAAGAATGTGCAAGTGTTATCTTGTGTAAATAATCACAACCTTCTTTCACCTTTCTGCCTCTGATCTGGCTATCAAGGTCCTCAAGCTCAATAATCTGAAGTTGGCACCAATACAAGAGCTGCTTGTCAGGTTTATCAGCAACAAGCAAACCACTTCAAATATCACACCTACAAGGCTTCTGATGTCTTCTCTAAGCTCACTTTCACTCATGATCTCAAGAAGCTCCCAAGTAAATAATGATTCCTCCTGTACAACAACTGATCAAGTGTTAAGGACAGGATTATCTGCTACACAACTCAGCAGAACTTGATGAAGTTGAAAAATGCACCAACCTGGCTAGTTTTAGGTAACTTTTTCACCTGTCCCCAGATGTTCTGCCAGCTCTGGATGATCCATGCCAAGATAGACATCTAGGTGATTCCATTTGTGTTTTTCCTTCTTCTTCTGGGCTACCAAGGTCATTTATACCCGCACTTTCACCATCCACTGCCACAAACTTTCTGATTTCCCTTCACCAAAGCCCAGAAGACCACTCCCCACACCTGCACTAACCCCTCTGATTCTGACAAGGACCAGGTCACTCTTGATGCTGAGGAAAAGGTAAGACTTCAAGCTTTATGCCAACAAATATGCATTATGGACTTTTAGTCTTCCCTGTTTAATGCATACAAGCAGCTTTTTTATGGGGAAGGCAGGGGTATCACTTCCATTTCTGTCAAGCAGTTTCTTGAAATCTGCCAGACAACATTGAGATAAGCAGGTTGAGCTGCAGGAATACCTCAGACACTTGCATATTTGCGCTGTTGTAATTTAGTGCCTTGGTTTTTTTAAAGCCAGAGCACACTGTGCAGGGGCTTGAAGTTATCTATAAGGATCCTTATGTAGTAAAACACACAGAGTTCAGGCCTTTCCTGAGTTACTATTAGCCCCAGTGGATTGGGAAGGTTATCACTCAAAGACAAAGCAAGGCCAGAGCCAAGGTCTCATGGAATGTGTCCTGGGCTGCTGTCATTGACAAGCTGAAGACAATTTGGCTATTGAGGCCTAACATCAGCACCTCAAGTCAAACTTTGGGCTCTAAACCAAGTTCATTGAGATCTTCTCTCTCCTCCAGCATGAGCAGGAGAATACCATCTCTAAGCTGTGTGATTTGGCCAACCATATCTATGACAGTCCACATGGAAGCTGTTGTGCAGGCAAGAGCTGATTTAGCCACAATAAAGACTCTATGCGCTAAGTTGGCAAAGGATAGTGGTTTTGGGACAGGTAAAGGCCTAGTAGATAATATGGTCTATTGGGGGAAGCTAAGGTCTTCCTAGTAAGTAACAAAATAATAATAGAGGCAGAGAATGTACCAGCCTAGTAGGCAAAATTGGCTGCTAGAGTGCTGGATTGTGTCTGAACCTAGTAGGTAGCATTGGCTACTAGGGAAGGGAGGAGCTGAGGTAGCTCCACAATCCCTTGTTCACTTACAGGAGGTCTGTTAGTGAGCACCTTACCTAATAGGCTGTTAGGGTGTCCTTGTCTGTGTTTTCCTGGAGGCTTTAGGGAGGTCCTGAAGCCACCATAGGGGAATGAATATAATCAGAGGCGTTGTCAAGGTAGCTGCTCAGGGAAGCAGCTGCAGAACTTGATGTTGAACAGGTCTCTGGAAAGTAAAGTTGGTTACTTTGCAACTGAAAGCTCAGACTTAACCACCTGAGTAAGTTAAGACAACTGCACATACATGAGTACTGTCTGTGGTTGAATGGCCCAAGTGGAGGCCACTTGCAGGGGCCCAGTCAAATGCCAGTATCCTTGTAGAATTAAAGTCTGAGTCTGAGGTGTTGGTAACACGGACTGAAAACAAAACTGAGGTGGTTCATATTGAGGAATAGAACCAAGGTGGTTCATACTGTAGATTCAGAACCTAAAGGTAGAAATGTGGGATTGTCAAATTCTTTTGCATAAACTCACTAGCTTATTGGAATATTTTTTATCCTATTATATAAAAAAGTAAGTTGTTCTGGGATGAAAATTACTCTATTAAATTGGTGAGTTTGTGCAAAAGAATATGTTGATCCCGCATTTCTACCTTTATATTATGAATTTAAAGTAGTGAGTAATAAAACCAAGGTTGTTCATAGTGCAGATGGAACCTAGATGGCTCATAGTGGGGACTAGCTGAAGGACTGGAAGATCATGGAGTAGAACTAGCTGAAGTACTGTAAGATCATGGAGAAGAACTAGATGAAGGACTTTAAGCTGATTAAGAAGGGTCAGAAGAAGTAAATGAAGGAGCAGGAATGATAGACTTGGAATGCTGGAAATAGGATTAATGATAAGAAAGAAGCAGATAAAATAATTAAGTAAAATGCCAAAAAGATATGGTAAAAAGATTTAGATAAATATCATATAAATAAACAAGAGGAAGTAGAAAATGGTTCACATAAAATAGACTGTGAATTTATAAGAAACTGATTGAGTAAACAGAAGCTAGAGTAGCCAGTAACAGAACAGAGAAAATCTAAGGGCAAAGGCTGGAGTTTTTCCAAAATGATTAAGTGAAGCAAGAAGCAAGCAACAGGCAGTTTTAAACGGCTGAAATTTGGAAGAAAATGTGGAGAAACACATAGAAACGTTGAAGAAATTAGTGTTCAAAATCCCTCAAGTAAAACATAGTTGGAAGTGCTCGAGTTTGGCCAGAAAAACGTGACAGGAATCACAGCAAAACTGTTTGAAACAAGGAGCAAATGTTTATCTGGAGCAAGACAACACTGAGTTTGAACCAGGGTCAAGAGCAAGTCATTTGGTCAAAAGTTTTGGCAAAACAGCTTAATCCAGGCGTTTGATTGGCTGCAGGTTGAAGCTTGTTTTATCAAGGTTTTAAGAGCTTTAACTGAAGGGTTTAAGCCTAAAAAATAAGGGAATGAAGCAGAAAAGGCTGATTTTTAATTGGTTGAAGTAATTTAAGAGGTTTAATATATTATAGAGCAGAAGAAACAGGATATTTTAAGCCTGGAAAGCCAAAGATCTGAGAGTAAACAGGGACTTAAACAAGGCACTATAAAAAGGGAATTAATCTAAGGCTTTTCATGGATTGAACAGAGTGGATTACCAAGGTCACTAAAGGCTGGTTAAGACTGATATAGACTGGACTGAATTAGGAACAGTGGATAACAAAGGCCACTAAGACTACACAGAGAGCTGGATACCAATAAATAGGTGCAGGAGCCTAAGACTAAGATGCAGAATCCCAAGACCAAGTACAAGGAGTTCAAGTGATTGTTAGAGGACTTCAAGTATTGGCACATATCAATTGTTTCCCTGACCCCCAGGTCATATACCAGAAGGTTTCTAAGGGGATCTTCCTTCTTAAAGCAAATAAAATCCCATTTCAACCCCTGCTCAAATTTACAAGTAGTGCAAATAGACCCTATGAGTAGATTGCCCAATATCTTCTATCCTAGCCAAGGGGAAGAAGATACCTACCACCAAAGCTGTCAAAGTTTTGCCACTAGTAAAACTTGCCAGGAGGAGTGTGAAAGATTAACTAGACACCTTGAGATGACAGATAGGGGGAGTTAATTTATTGGGAATGAGTTTAATATGCTTTTAAAGGATTTTTACAGGCCCACAGAGGGTCTAGCATCTGCTGAAGTACAGCAGTTTTAAAAGCTATGACAACAAGCAAAAATACTTTGGATTTTTAAAAAAATAAATCAGATGTAAATTTTTTTTAAAAATTGTTTTAATTCACAATAGATTTTTTTATTTTTAATCTTTTTTACATCTGATTTATTTTGTTTAACTTTAAAGCATTTTTGCTTGTTGCCATAGCTTTTAAAACTACTGTGCAAGTACATGGTGGGATGCCCACCTAGTCATACAGAAAGGATTGGAAGAGTTTGCAGTAATGCAAGCCAAGTATAAAATTCAAGCTAGCCACCTACCTCTACTAGGGAATGACAACTCCTTTCAGTCAGTCCCTGGATATGACCCAGGACACACAATGGGGACTGATGAACAGGAACCCCACAGCATCCCTCCCACCAAGCTCTCAACTAAGTTATCCCTGTTTACAAAGGACATACAGGACATCACCAAGCACAAGTATAAGGCCTATGAGCTCAAGTAGAAGCTTGATTTAATAGAAAATTCTCTGCTTGAAGGATAAAAATGAAGAATGTTGCAACCAAGATTCCCCACTTACCTGCTAATGCATCTCATAATACACAGGTGGCACTTGATGAGTTGCCCCATGACGTATCTAACGGCATGAATCAATCTGATGGGGATGTTCAGTTACGGGCACTATCTCCCAATTAGGAGTGCTTCCAATTTAACATTACTGATCCCTGCACAGATTATTCCTTGGTCCCAAACCTTACATGGTTCCTGCCACTGTGCCACCCCCTGGTGACCTTGTGGCTCTCCCCATATAGTATATTAGTCACAATACCAATTATAACCCTTATATTATTACTCTTATTCTTTTCCTTTATGTTGGACTATTGTCTTCCCCAATTAAATACTGAACTATCATTGGTTCAGTTGCAATACAACTGGCCTCATGGTGTACACTGGTTGATTGCAACACAGAATCAAATAGTGGTCTTCTGACAATTTTGCTGCCAGGTGAACCCTTTTTCACTACATAGCTGTGATTATTTCTTAATATAGAGTACACCTGCTGTGTGCAGGAGTGACAAGTGTTCTAACTGCACCTTTGATTTAAAAAGGAAGGAGCAACTTGGGATTAGACAGCAGAGCTTATATAGGCCTTGTCAGTGGATAACGGGTCAGGTTCACTGGAAAATAACCCTTAATTTGGTTCAATGGTTTGGTTTGTGAGTCAAATTAGGGATTTACTGGCATTAAATGCCCCTTGGTGCCATCATTAGTGGTTTAGGGTGAGCAGTGTTCACCTATGCATTGTCCTGTGGTGTTCATGCTTAAGGAAGTTTGGGATTAATAACATGAACCCATATTAGTGTTGTTTTGTTAGCAGGAATTGATGGCTGTACATTTTCTGACAATAAATAGAAATTGATGATATTTACTGGTGATAAATGAAGACTCTAGGATTTATTGGCAGTAAATAGGTTACAAGATATTTTTACCATGAGGAAACATCTGGTGTAACTTATCAATTTTATCATTTTGCCTTTGGTGTGGTAAAACAGCCCATTGTGGGCGGCATTTAACAATATATCTTTGTATGGCTGACCATCATTGATAGTCAACCATCTGTGGCTTTACAACACCATAAACTGGAAAATTTTGAGTGAAATCAGGTTGAGCGCTGTCAACACTAAAGAGTGAATAATGTGTGATGGGATTATCATAATTCATTGGCGTAAAGAAGTTTAGATCCATATTTTTCAAGGGTTATCTGTGCAACCCCAGCCTTAATATATTTTTTGTCTAGGACAACATTTAAGTCATCCAACATCATTAATGGTTTGGCAGCAGTTGTTTGTTGCTTTCTCATCTTCCAGAGCCATACTATCCCCTCCATTTGACATTCTACTGTAATAAATACTGTAGTTTCCTGGATAAATATGGGTGGATTTGCTCTTGAAATATCCCATTTCTATTTGAGTCCCAAAATGATTAATATTATTAAAAAGTGAGCTGTTTTGTGTTTGAAAATACCACTTTTGTGACTGAATCAATTTTTTTCTCTGATTGTATCATTTTTGTTACAAGATTACTATCACCTTTGATGTAGCTTGCTTCAGAATGTGAATGGTTTATTTTTGTTTTAAATATGGGTTACTTTCATTTGCTATCCCATTTTTAGGATTCTACATTTTATTTAATTTTGCTGAGTGATTGAATATTTTTGTAATCAAAACCTAAATAAATGAAACTTTAATTGAGTAAATTGATCTTCAATTGGTTCCTGCTGAAATTTTTTATGTGACTGAACCAATTTTTTCTGAACTGAAATTTTTTTGTTTATCTTAACAGATTGTAAAAATTTTGTACTTTCTGTAGAGTAGACACCCAAAATCTACTATATTTGAAGCTTTAACCTCTTTTTAAATATCTATCACAATTTTCAAACTTATCTGAGTTTAGTATTCAATTATTCATCCCTAAGAAGTATTTTTTGAACCTACTCAATGATGTGGTCAATTTCAAGGACCACATTTGAAATATATTAAATTTTTTATTTTCATATCAGCTATTTTGATTGGCTATCAAAAAAATGAGCAAGTGATTTGTACCAGTGACTTTTAGGTCCAAATTATTTAGTAATTTATGGTTGGATTAAATGGTTGAAACTGAAATTGTCTAATTAGTATATATTTTACATAAATTCAGAAATATATGTTAATGATTTATAATAGATCCACTATAATAGGATCATATCAAATTTATGTTTTATGGAAAGCAATGGATCTTCATAGGCAGATCAGCTCTTGGCTTCAGTTACGTTCCTCACTGGAGCTCATTATAGATCATAATTTGGATTTCATATTAAGCTTCTAGGATGGTAGCATTTGTTCAAATTGAATTGGGCTGATATAACCAAATTGAGTTGGCATTCCACTTTGAAATTGCTGTATACATTATCCTTTTGGCCAACACAGCAGTTCATCCAAATAACTGTGCAGTGCCATGCTTTGGGACCCACTTTGAATTGGCTATTAAATAAAAGATGATCTACTTGATTTTGGTGGATGCAATTCTATTCTGAGTTCTGAGATAGCATAATTTGATCTTTGCCTATGCCCTTCTTTGAGCCTATCATTGGCGGATTTCTAGGGAAAAGCTTCCAATGCAAGCCTCAACAAATCCATAAACTAAGTAGGCTGATAAACTGAAACAACGCCACAAACTCTATTTTGCCAGCAAGTTTTGAATATCCCATCAAGTGAGTGATCCACTTGATTCCCTGCAGCAGCAACCAATAATGACTCCAACAAGTCCTGATTTTGCCACATGCCTGAGATTTCACTTTTAATCCTGGCAATGTTTATCCACCAATCATGTTGTGAGTATTTTCTATCTCATTATCCCAATTCAATCAAAACAAAGTTGCAGCTCATCTAATTGAAAAATTCATGATCGAACAAATATCTTCAAGCATATAGTTAATATAAATAAAAACGTATTGGTCTGGATGTCTGTCAGTAGTGTTGCCTCGAGTGGGCTCAAATCGAAAGGGATTTAAAAGAATTGATTTTTTATTTTAATAATTAAATTTAAATTCGCTGGCCAGGCAAAAGCTTGATTTGGCTCATGCTTACATGTAATCCCTTACATCATATGAAAGTATGAAGGTCAAATTTGGTGAAGTGTGGTCTAAATTATGAAAATGATATAAGCCACTCGGACAATAATAAATATATGTTCAATTGTTTGGTTTTTAAATCGAGGTTTAACTATTATAACCATTTTTAAAGTGGCTTATCTATGTATATTACCCATTCCAGAATGTATGGATTAAATTGGAAGCGAAGCAATATATTGATTAGGATACTTTAATATGATTGGATGTTTAGACTTCTTGGTGAGGATTGAATTGACCGAATAAAAGAGAGCTTGATCAGTTAAAGAATTCAATTAAAATAGATAAACAAATGTTAGTTTAAGTAAAGGATATTTCGCTTGGACATTTTAAACTTATTTATTTTAAAGTGAAACAATAGAACATTCCACTCATATTCATCACCTGATCCAAGTGCCTACAGATCGCTTCAGAATTAACTTTGCTTGCCATTGCATCATCGTAATAAAAATGTGAGTGGAGTAAACTAGCAGTAACAACATTAAGACTAATCAAAATGATTTTCATTAAATTTAAAGCATATAGATAAGTTTTCCGGATAATCCTTATAAAAATGGTACCAAAAATGATAGCCCTAGCTACTCTAGATGCTCAGATATATAGTGAAGTACTGAAATCAAACTCACATCATAATCAAAGGCACAGACTAAATTTGATATGTAAATTCACTATTAGTACATGTTAAAAAACTAAAAATAATATGCAGTAGTTTTCAAAGCTATGGAGCTAAGCAAAAATACTTCAGATTTAAACAAGATGGATTCAGATTTAAGCAAAATCTAAGCCAAGCAAGATTCAGAAATCAAATAATTTAAGTATTTTGGTGAACTGGCAAAATGATAAACAAAAAACATGATAACACTAAAACAAAATGCAAAATTATATCAAATATCAAACAATGTGGGTCAAACTACAAACAAAATAACTTGATACATCAAGTGAAATGGATTGATGCTGTTCCAGAATATATCATAATCCTATCAGGATTAATATGAAGTGCCAATAGAAGGGCTAAAATTAAACAAAAAAGAGCAACTAGAAGCAAGATTTTACTGACACAAAACAAAATGAAGTAACATACAATGTTTCAGGATTGACAATTCTTTTACCCTTGAAACCTGGGCCAAAGGACAGTATTTGAACCCTGAACCTGAATCCATGTGGGCCGCCGTGCCTGGGGACTAAGGGGCTGCCTGCCTGCGTTTTCTTGGGGTCAAGCCTCTGCAAGCTGAGGCCAAGAATAATAGCCTGAATGGTGAAGCAAGATAAACCAAAGGAATCATTGCAAAAAATGGAGGAGTAATCAAGGCACCTAATGGAGGCAACAAAATCCAATCATTAGCTTCATGAGCTTGAAGTCTACACTGGTGGCCAATCAAGAGCCATCCCTGGAAGAAGGCATGGGCCCGCGGCCCAAACCCATGACCACAACTCTAGAGCAAGATAATCAAGTAACCAATTCAAGATCTCTGACCAATGAAAGAACTCCCAGCCTGGGTGCCATTTTGCTGCCTTTGAACCTGAGCACCCAGATCCCCTGGGCCCACCTTTCCCAATGCCCTGATGAACCCCCCAAGGAGAATATTAAGTTTGGAATTGGGGTGCTATATAGACCAAAAGATCCCACACTCTAAACTTATTGCTATTTTTGAATAAAGGTGTTGTAACTGTGCTGTTTTTAGCAGAGTTACAAGGGGAAAATATTTAGAAACTAGATAATATTCTTTATTGAGAGATAATTATTATATAGTTATTATGAATTGTGAATAACAGGAACATGATAGTGTTGATCACACTGTGAGATGTTGACCGGGCGGCTTGGTCCTTGTAGTGAGTCAAGCGCCAAAACGCGTTACTCACCGCAAGTGATCAGCTTCTGTTCATGTTATTGTTTTTAGAAATCCAAGTTGTCTTCCTAACTTGGCTTCAGGTGAATAGATAATTGGGTTGTGGGTCACAAACCCACTTACTTCGAACCTTGCTGGCAGGTTGAGCCTTCTGTTTTGACACCCCCCCCGGCTGAAGGTTGGCCTCCTCTGGGGGCAGGTTGTCAGGGAGGTTGTTGGGAGCCCGGGCGCCATACTGGACTAACTGCTGCTTGGTGGCAGGTAGCACGGTCTCTCGTTGCTTTTGTCTTGCCTTGCAAGGCCTGAGGCAATCATGATGGAGGACTTTGTCTTGTTTTTGTTTCCCAAGTTCTTGCATGAGGTAAGTGTTGTTTTTGTTTACCTTTAGGATGATGACAGGGCCAACTTTTCTGGCTGTAGTTTACTCTTGTTGGTATTCATAACCCAGACCTTGTCACCAACCCCATGTCTATCTTTGATGGGGACAAAGGTCTTTTGTAGATGCTTTACTTCTTATTATGATTAGTTGACATTGGCCTGTATGACCAGGGGATCCAAGAGGGGTGAAACCTTGCTTGGCATCTCCAGCTTAGTTCCTGATAGCGCCTGGATGATATTGGGTTGTGTTCCATAAACTAGCTTTAGGGCTTTTGCCAGTGGATTTATTCACACAGGTCCAGCATACAAGTAATACAGTTGGTAGCTGCTTGTACAGTAGTTTTAAAAGCTATGGTGACAATCAAAAATACCTCAGATTTAAACAAAACTGTTGTAACTGTGCTGTTTTAGCAGAGTTACACAGGGAAAATATTTAGAAGAAGGATAATAATCTTTATTGCAAGATAGTGATTATATAGCTATTGTGAATTAATGGATAGCAGGAACATGATTGGTGATCACACGGCTGGATAGAAGAGGGCGTGGCTTGATCCTGATAACAAGTCAAGCGCCAAATTGAGGTATCCACTGTGAAGGATCATCATCTGTTCATGTTGATGGATTTGGTAATTCAAGTTGACTTCCTAGTCTGGCTTTGGGTGATCAGATAATTGGATTGCAGGTCACAAACCCACTTGGTTGGAACCCTGCTGGTGGGTCAAGCCTGCGGTTTTGACACCCCCGGCTGAAGGTTGGCCCCCTCTGGGGGAAGGTTGTCAGGGAGGTTGTCAGGAGCCCAGGCGCCATATTGAATCAGTTGTTGTTTGGTGGCAGGCAGGGCGGTCTCTCATTGTTTTTGTCTTGCTTTGCAGGGCTGTAGGCAATTGTGGTGTAAGGTCCTGTCTTGCTTGCATTTCCCAAGCCCTTGCACGAGGTAAGTGTTATTGTTATTTACCTTTAGAATGATTGCTGGCCCTACTTTTTTGGGTTGTAGTTTGCTTTTGTCAACGTTCATAGCCCAGACTTCAACCCCAACTTCATGTTTCTGGCAGATGGAAACAAAGGTCTTTTGTAAGTGTTCCTTTTCTTTGGTTGCTTGTTTGCTGTTGGTCTCTATTACTTGAGGGTCTGAGAAAGGGGGGACTTGACTTGGAATTTCCAGTTTGGGTCCTGTCAATGCTTGAATAATATTTGGCTGTGTGCCATATACCAGTTCAAACAGGCTTTTCCCGGTGGATCTGTTCACTCAGGTTCAGCACACAAGTAATGCAGTTGGTAGCTGCTTATACCAGTCTTCAGGTCTCCTGGTGGTGAGTTTGGCTTGGGCTTGCATGAGGCTACCATTAAGCCGCTCTATGTGTCCATTGGCCTATGAGTGGTATGGTGTTGTCACGGTGTGTTTGACCCCATTCTTGGTGAGGTAAACATTGATGTCTTTGGAGGTCAACTCTTTGCCTCCATTGGTTATCAGGAGTTCTGGTTTTCCGAACTTGCCAATTATTTCTTTGCCAATAAATTGTTGAATGTCATTGCCAGTGTGTGCCTTCACTGCTTGGGCTACTGGCCACCTTGCCGCAAAGTCAATGGCAGTGATGATGTACTTTTTGTTGTTGTGCTTTCCTGGCATGAGGCCAACAATGTCAAGAGCCCATACCTTGAACAGTAGTTGGGTACAGAAGGGGAGTACAGACTTTGGTGGGGTTTTGCTTTTAGCAAACTTTTTGCATACCTTGCATTGGTCTAGAACTTCCTGGACATTGCGGTATAAGGTTGGCCACCAGGCTTTATGCTTTAGAAACTCATATAGATTTTGGCTCTTGGTATGTCCAAGATCTCTGTGGTAGCAAATAATGATGTCAACTTGCTGATGTGTGGGGATGTAGGGAATGGTTGTGCCATCTGTCATCTTTCTGTGAAGGGTCCTGTATACGTCAGCAAAGAGGTGTTCATTCTTGATAACCGTTTCTTTGGTGATGTTGTTTGTGCCTGGGGGGAATCCTTTGTCTTTTGTACGTAGCACTAAGAGAATCCCAGTATGGGTCAAGCCCATTCTCTCCTCTTGAAGCACAGACATACAGGCGGGACAGGGCATCTGCCATGGCAAGATTGGCCCCAGGCTTATACTGGATGAACATGTTAAACCTTTCTAAGATTTCCATCCACCGCGCTTGGCGGCGTGACAGGTTTGCTTGTGTCTTGAAGTAGATGAGCAACTTATGATTGGTTAGTGCTGTGAATTCTTCCTGCTGTTCCAGGTAACAGCGCCATTTGACTAGGCAGTGTATGATGACCAGCAGTTCTTTGTTGTGGATTGGGTATCAACACTTGCCATCTGTCAGTTGCGCAATTTGTAGGCTACAGGTAGGAAGTCACTGTCACTATTATTAATTTGTAGTACTACCCCAATGGATGCATCTGAGGCAACAGTTTCCATCTGGTATTCCCCGTCACATTTGGGGTATTTCAGGATGGGAGCTATTGTGAACTTCTCTTTGAGGCGTCTAAAACAGAGGTTGTGTTGGGGGGTCCATATAAACTTAGACTTGGCGCCTGTTATGGCAGACAAGGAGGCGGTCAAGATGCCACAGTTGGGTATGACGTGTCATACATAGGCCACCATTTCCAAGAAGGTGCAGAGTTCTGACTTGTTCTTGGGGGTGGCATCTTACATATGACCTGTATCTTTTGACTGTTGGGTTTGATACCATCTTTTGAGACTATGTGTCCCAAGAAGGGTAGTTGCTCCAGGAAGAACTGGCACTTGGAGGGCTTGACCAACAGTTTGTGTTGTGCCAAGGTTGCAAAGACTTCCTCCAGGTCTTGGTGGTATTGTTCCACCAAGGGGCTGTAGACAATAATATTGTCCAGGTATAATAGGGCATGTTTGTCTATGTGTGGCGCAAACACTTTGTTGATGAAGGTTATGAAGGTGGACAGGGCATTGGTCATGCCAAAGTTGGGTACCACACATTTGTAGGAACCGTACTTAGTGTGGAAGGTTGTTTTGGGGATGTCTTCCTCCTTGATATAAATCTGATTGTAGCCTGTGGTTAGATCAATCTTGGAGAAGACTATGGCTCCTCCCAAGGCATTGAAAAGGTTGTCAATCAGTGGTAGTGGGTAAAAATTCTTAATGGTGACTTTTTTAAGGCGTGGTAGTCTGTGACCAGGCGTAAGGTACCGTCCTTTTTAGCCACAAAGAATATGGCGGCCCCAAAGGAAGACAAAGAGGGCCGGATAAGTCCTTTTTCTAGTCCCTCCTTGAGATAGGCGTGTAGGGCGTTGTCCTTGGTTGGAGTCAGTCTGTAGATGGGGTGTGCCTTGGGTAAAGCCCACTTGAGTTAGATGGAGTGTTAAATATGTTTCTCAGGGGGCAGCCCAGGGACCGCTTCCTTAAAGATTTCTGGATGGCGGGCCACAATGTTGCGGTCCTGGGGCGTGAAGGTATCCTGGTGGTCTTTGAAGTGTATGATCTCATACTGATAGCAGTCCCAGTCAATTGCCTTCAGGTTTTCTTTAATGTCCAAGGTCTCAGTGATGTGTACAAAGACGTGGTTATGTAGGAGTTGATCCACAGTGCCAGGATTGACAATTCTCCTCCTCTGGAACCCCAGGCCCAAGAACGGGAATCAAACCCGGAACCTGGACTCCCCCAGGCCGCCAGGCCTAAGGACTGCGGGACTGCCTGCCCACATTTTTTTGGGGTCAAGCCTCCGCAAGCTGACGCTGAAGATGATGGTCTGTCCAGTGATACAAATCAAGTCAAAGAAATTATTGCACTAAGTGAAGCGCCAATCATGACACCTAATGGAGGCGCCCAGGCAACAACTATTAACTTCATGAGTTTGAAGTCAACACTGTCAACCAATCAAGAGCCAACCCAAGGAAGAGGCACCAGGCTGCAGCCTGGCCCCATGACCACAATGCTAGAGTGAGATAATCAGGTAGCTAAATTGGGAGTCTCAACCAATGAAAGAACTCCCGGGCCATGCGCCATCTTTCTGCCTTTAGACCCAAGTACCCAATTCCCCCAGCCCTGCTTTCCCAACGCCCTGATGTCCCTCATGGAAAAATGTTAAGTTTGAAGGTGGGGTGCTATATAGACCCAAGGACCCAGCGCTCCAAACTTATTGCCATTTTGAAATAAAGGTTATGTTACTTTGACTTATAAAGCTATTTTTATCTTGTATTTGCCGTCTATCAGTTCAGCTTGAGATCTCCTGGCCCAACTGCCCCACTGCCTGCAGTTTTCTGTCTCTTTGGCGTACTTTTTGGGCCCGTCCATTTTACAGAGTATCCCTTAAAGCCCAAGTACAAGGACTACACGCCAGATAAAATCCTTGAACTAGACCCGTTAGCCTGCATCCAATCCGCTATTAGATACAACCGCCAAGGCCTGTGGATATTCTCTACGCCCAAACTATTTAGAGGAAAGTTTAATTATCTCCCGGCCTATAATACCTACATGGAACCACCCGTAACACCCAAACCAATGCCAGCTTCCTTGCCCAACCTTCTCACCAACTATACTGGGAAGCTTTTTGGTATGGTGTACATTACTCTCACAGGGGTGGTGGACACCATTGTACCAGCTGTCAGCCTGTGGTCTTGGGTGGGGAAGTCCGCTTCCTACCTTCTAAAGTTAGCACCTATCTTGTGGTAGGCCCTACCCGCAAAAAACCTGGCCTGTGTTACCCCCAAAAACAGCAGGCCAGCCACCCAAGACTGGATCCCTGAGGCAACTGTGGTAAGTTTGACTCCCTGGTGATCAACTCCCTTAAACTCAACTCCCTGGTAGTCAACACTATAGTAAAGTGAGAATTCAGCTTTTGCCCTGATTGACAACTGGAAATTGACACTTTTTCAATTGACAGATCTTGATGTAATGAAACCTTTTAATATAAAAAATTAAGCCTTACAGCTATGGAATACTAAGTGATCC
Source organism: Entomophthora muscae (assembly GCA_014839935.2). Taxonomy (NCBI): domain Eukaryota; kingdom Fungi; phylum Entomophthoromycota; class Entomophthoromycetes; order Entomophthorales; family Entomophthoraceae; genus Entomophthora; species Entomophthora muscae. Next base: position 116,647 of record QTSX02005888.1, on the reverse strand, counting down.
TAGAGAGCTCAAAAATGCAATAAAAATTGTATTCTAACTAATGAGAATAAGGAGAAAAAAGCAATTATTTATCATTTTACTATGTAATTTCACTCTTCATTATAAAAATATTTTTTATTACCATAAAAACTAAAATTCCAATTAGACAAAATAAACAAAAACACAACAAATAAAGTTATGCAAAATATGAAAAAATATTAATGTTTATTTGATAAAAGTTTATATAAGCACAACTGTGAATATCATATGTTTTATTTGGAAGTTAACAAAAATTAAGATATTTCACTCACTTTCAACTATAAATATTCATCTCAAACTTACCATGCATACATAAAAAAATCACTGCTATCTAATTAAATTAAAAAATAGAAAAATTAAAACTAAAAACTAACTGATAAAAGCTAATAAGTAAAAATTAAAGTTAAAAAGTTAAAAGTTAAAAGTAAAAATCATATAACTGAGCAAGCAAGTAAGCAAGTTTATTCCTTGTCATTCTTTCCCTGTTTTGTTTTGGCCCCTTCCAGGAGGGCAGTGGCAAGAAGCTCAAGCTGCTGCTTAAGCTCAGAGGCCTTGTATTTGTGTTTGGCTGCACCCTGGATGGCCTTGGTGAAGAGGGTACAGAGGGTTGTTGGCTTGGTGGGGGGCGCGGTTGGAGAGATCATGCAGCATGGAGATGGGTTTTCTCCTGCTCATTCTGCAAGAGGGAAAAGAACTTATTGAATTTTTGGGTGGAGCCCAAAGTTGGCCTTGAGGTGTTTTTAGTAAGCCTCTAGCGCTGAGGTGGTCTTGAGCTCACCATTCACTGCCGCCCAGTACACATTCCAGCTGGCCTTGGCACGGGCCTTGCCTTGCCTCTGTGTGACAACCTTCCCAATCCACTGAGGCTCAAAGTACTCAAGGAAAGGCTTGAACTCTGGGTGCTTCACTATGTAGGGATCTTTTGAGAGCACCTCAAACCCCTGCGCAGTGTGCTCTGGCTTTAAAAAAGCCAAGGCACTAAATTGTGCCAGCACAAATCTGCAGGTGTCCAAAGTATTCCTCCGGCTCAACCTACTAAGCTTGGTGTGGGCCTGCACGTTACAAGCAACTGCTTGGCGGAAGTGGAAGTGGCACCCCTGCACCTCCCTGCTAAACAGCTGCTCAAATGCACTGAACTGAGCTGGCTCAAAGTCCATAATGCACACATGAGGCCCAAGAGCTCTTAGCCTTGCCTTTTCCTTCAAGTCCAGGGTGGCCTGGTCCTTGTCAGAGGCAGGTGGGTTAGCGCGGGTGTGGGGGGGGAGTCTTCTTGGATTAATCATCATTGATGAAAGGAAGGAGGGCAATTTCTTGGAAGAGGATGTAAAACACGCAGGTATAGATGGCCTCAGTGGCCCCAGGAAGAAGAAAAAACATGAGTGGAATCACCCAGATATCAATCTGGGCATGGAGCATTCAGAGCTACTTGAACATCCGGGGGCAAGTGGCAAAGGTACCATCAACTAGCCAGGTTGAAGCCCTTTTCAACTCTATCAGGTTCTGCTGAGTTGAGTAGCAGATTATACAGTCCTTGGCTACAGGCCTGTCATCATGAAGCAGGAAGCGCTCCCCACTCGGAAGCTGCTTAAGCTCATGAGTGAGCGTGAGCTCAGAGAGGACGTCAGAAGCCTTAGGGGAGGGGGATTGGCAGCAATACACTTATTGCTGATGAATTTGACCAACTTCTCCTGTGTTGGTACCAACTTGAGATTGTTGGGTTTGAGGTGTTGGAGGGCCTTGATGGCCAGATCTGATGCGCAAAGATGAGAAGATGTGGGTATTACTTGCACAAAGTACCACTTTAACATCCAAGTGATTAGATGATTGGGGGCTCACAAGTGTGCTCCCCCTTCTCCAACGTTACTTGCTCCCAGCCCTTGGTGTACAACTGGGCCCTGCAATTATTATCCTTGCAGACAAAGTGCTTTATTTTGGTCTGCTGCTTTTGGTTGTTGCAATTAAAGATATAATTGTCAGCAACGTAACCAGGGCCGCCCTTTACAGACATGATCAGAAAGTACTGGGGGAAGCGCTTGGGAACTTTAAGCTCTCTGTCCACGTTGCAAATGTTGTGGATAGCCAGTGGATCCTAAGCCACATGACCAGAAGCTTTGAAATTCTTGAAGTAATCCTCCGGCTCATCTTGGGGGTCAGATGAAGAAAGAGGGGAAGAGCCATTGGGAGGGGGAGGGGGAGGGGAAGGATTCTTTGAGGCCTGCTTGGATGCCTCCTTTTTCTTACCAGAAGATGAGGTGGGCTTCTTGGCAGCCTTTGACTTCTTGGTATGCCGCTCCTTGGTGGGCTCAGAGTCGGCCCCTGAGTGATAAAATAAGTGGTCGGTAAGATCACCATCAGATTTATTGGGAAGGATTTTTGGGGGGAAGTTGAAGGGGTAGTAGAAGATGAGGGGGGAGGAGTAGGAGGAGATGGAGTAGGCAGAGATTGGAGTGAGAGGAGATGAAGTGGGAGGAGATGGGGTTGGAGACTTTGCCTTTGCAGGCTTCTTGGCACGCTTGGGAGTGGAGGCAGTTTCTTTGGAGCCCTTAAAGGAATGGCGCTTGGGCTGTTCTTGTTTGATCTTGTCTAAAGAAAAGTTTAGCATTGTAAATAATAGAAGTATGAAAGATATAAAACACATAGGTAAAACAAAGCAAAATAAATGAAAAGGATGCAAATAAAGTTTTATTTATCAAAAAAAACATAAAAAAGTAAATAGAAGCAAAATAGAAACTCAATGTGTAGATATAAAGGTTAAAACATAGAAAATAAGTGAATTTATGATAAAGCATCAAAGATGTTAGGTTCAGCATAACATCTTGGTGTTAAATCAATGTAAAAGTTTAATTGAAAGTCAAAAAAAAATATATGAAAAATATATGGAGAGCAGCAGAAAAAGTAGTAGATTATAATAGCAAAAAAATTAGTATGTGGAATTTTTTTATTGAGAGTTTAAAATTAAAAACATGTAAAGTGTCAAGTTCAGCACTGTTGATCAGCCAGAAAAAGCTGAATTCTCACTTTAAAGTGGAAAAAAAGCTGAATTCTTACTGTTGAGTATGCCAGAGTTGAGCAGAAACATCAAATTTACTATGTTTTTTACATATAAAAACTTGCTTAGATTTAAACCAGGTTTGAAATTTAACCCAAAAGCAAGGCAGTTTTGTATGCTCAAAAATAAAGAAACTCACATAAGTTAAAAAAGTAAATGAAGAGGAATGTGTTTATTAGTGATTAGGGCATGTTGTGAGGAGCTGAGAGTGAATTATTTATCATAGTGTTGGTTAAAACGTTAAGAAGCTCTCTGTACTAATCCCCAAGTTAAAGTGTTGAGTGGGTGAGTGTCGAGTGGCGCTCATAGTGCGTCACATATTAATTTAGCCTTAATTCCGAGCCTTTGATTATTTAAATCCAAAACCAATCAGGTGTCAGGTGGATAGAGTCAAACAAAGAAAGTGTCAAGTTTCAGTTTTTTATAAGTTACATATTAAATCTCTTAATAAATTGGGCTTAATTTATGTGGCACCACTTAATCCAAAAACCCAGGAATGACATAATGTAAAACATGTGGGGTATTTGATTAATGTCTATGCCACTAAATCCAGTATAGTGGTGCTTAGGAGCCTAATCAACAACTTTGGACACTAATAATAAAAATATAATAGTAAGTAACAAATTTTATATAATCACATATGTATTTTATTAATAAAATTAAAATTTGGCTTAAAAAGTGTTGAATTGATCACTTTTTGTTTTAGAGTGTTGAACACAGGTTTTTTCATTTCTATTAGTAAATCTACTTATAAATTGCCCCTTAAATTGGTATTTTAGCTAACCAATTTATTAAACAGAGTTGAGTTCAAGTAAATTTAACCTTGGTTTTTGGTTTTGAACCCCTAAATTACTAGTAAAAATTAGCTTAAAATTGGTTAAGCCAAAAATACTAATAGATTCACATATGCAGCACTCAACTCCCTGGTACTTGCCACTTTGTTGAGTACCAGGGAGTCAAGTTTAAGGGAGTCAACCTTACTACAGTTGCCTCCCTGACACACGGAGTCAGGGTAGATCTGGTGGTTGACACCTTCACGCTTGATGGTCAACACTGAGGTTGCCCAGTCTACATGAGGGTTGTTTTTCTGTAACCAGTCTAGTCCCAGTACAATGTCAAACTTAGGGAAGTCAATGACGGGACCTTGGATGGTGAAGTGAAGGTTCTCAAGCATGACAAAGAAGGGCAGTTTCCTTTGTCACAGCAATGTGGTGTTCATTAGCCAAGACCACATTTTTAATCCGCAAAGGATTAGTGGCCAGCTTGAATTTATCCACAAAGCTACTTTTTACTAAGGTTCAATCTGCGCCCAAGTCCAGGAGTGCTGAGCCTGTGTAACTGTGAAAGCTTAAAGGGTAAGATATCAATTTATTGGGATGTCTGGCAATGGTGTATAGTACCGGGTCCTCTGAGGGCACTTGGATCATTGGGCATTGGTCTACGTCCTTGGGTTGGTATTCATTGTTGGGCAAGTCAGGAGTTGCGTGGGGAGAGCTTGGCTTGCTTAGTGCTCTCCCTGGGCTTTTCCCTCATCTTGGTTGCCTTGTGTGGCAGTGACACAGAAATGGGTGCAATTTGACTGGCCATTGCTTCCATTTCCATGCCTATTTGAACCTGTGGGTTTGTGATTGGTGTTGTTTCTGTGGCCTCCAGGAGGTGATTGAGCAGAGCGCCCGCTTGGATGGGAATCCTTGGGCCTTTCTTGTTTCCCAGTCTGTGCCTTGTGCAGAGCGTTAGATGTTTGTTCCACTTTTTCCACTTCACAGTACAGGCTTTGCAGGTTGGTTACCTGATCCAGGTTCACATGCCTCATCACGTTCAACTTGAGAGCATTGTAGTACATGAGGTGTGTGGCTGGGGTGTCAAAGGCCATGTTGGATGGGGCACAAAGACAGAGTTCCTTGTAGGCATGGGTGAGTTCTTTAATGGTGACTGTCTGGGTTAGGTTCTTTACTTGGCGTATGATCATGAGCACTGTATCTTTAAGTAAAAATCTTACCAGGAAGTCCTGCTTAAAGGTATCCCAGTTCTTGTCAGTGTGCTCTTTGTGCCACTTATCAGACCAGGTGCCAGCGGCATGGGTCCGGCAAATGAAAATCTCTGTGATCCAAAGTTACTGTGGGCATTCCATCTGAGTCAGGTGCTCTGGGCGGACTGGATCCATGTGGCGGTGTTGTTGTTGGCCCCGGCAAAGGGTTCCAAGGTGGTGCTTCAAAGCCTTTGCACTACATAGGCAGGCATGGTGGTTTCATCAGCTGGTTGCGGCATCAAGGTGGGTGCCTGAAAGAAACTTTGTGCAGACATGGCGTTGAAGGCAGGTAGCGGGATTACTGTGTTTTGGTATAGGACAAAACCAGTGGGTATCTCAGTACAGGAGTATACAGAGTCCAGCTGGGCGGGAAGCCAAACATGATTCTGTCGAGGTTTTGTTGGCCGCGGTGTGTGCAGGAAACAGGTGGAATTTTTCAAGATAAGGTAGGATGGAGAACCTACCTGTGCTACCAATGTTGTAACTGTGCTGTTTTAGCAGAGTTACACGGGGAAAAATATTTAGAAGCTAGCTCATAATCTTTATTGAGAGATAGTGATTATATAGTTCATGTGAATCAAGGCTAACAGGAACATGATTGGTGATCACACAGCTGGATGGAAGAAGGGGGTGGCTTGATCCTGATAATGAGTCAAGTGCTAAAACAAGGTATCCACCATAAAGGAGCATCATCTGTTCATGTTGTTGGATTTTGTATTTTTAGTTGAATTCATAGTCTGGCTTCAGGTGACCAGATAGTCGGATTGCGGGTCACAAACCCGCTTGGTTGGAACCTTGCTGGCAGGTCAAGCCTGCGGTTTTGACACAGTGTGCAAAAAATATACCAGCACAATGGCTCCCCAGCCAACAGTCAACCCAGTACCTGACCCTTAACCATTCAAGATTTAGGGACTAGATGTAGTGGGCCCCTTCCCAGAACAAAGACAAACCAATGTTTCCTAATTGTGTCCATCAACTTTGCCACACACTGGGCAATCTGCTGGGCAACAAAGGACCACAAAGCAGAAAACATAAACTGATTAATTAACAAAGCAATCATAGCCAACTACAGCACCCCAGACTACATCATAACTGATGGAGCAACCAAGTTATCAGGTCACATAGTAAACAACAAATTAAAATCCCAAAACATTAAATATTCCACAACCTCAACCTACAGGCCACAGGCCAACAGCAGAGTTGAATGCCTAAACAGCAGCCTTATCAGGACCCTAGAGAAAATAATGGATGGCAAAGCCAAAGACACATGGCCACTATACATGAAACATGCTTTATTAGTATCCCGGGTCTGCACTAATCAAGGGACAGGCTACTCACTGTTTGAACTAACATATGAATACAAACCAGAAATAATTACCTGCAACAACCATCCATATGTAAAGATCCCCACAGGATTAACCCCACACAGTAGAACAAGTACCAAATCTACAACACATACACCTCAAAGCTAAAGTAGCATAAATAAAAAGGCTCAAAACACAAAAGGTAACCTCCACAGAGGAACCACTTCCCATCAACTCCCCTGTCTGGGTTCTAGCTGGCAACAGAAAAAAGATAGACTCAGTACACTGAGGATCAGGAAGAATCATCAGATACCAACCAGACAGGAACACCTATCTAGTGAAATTCTAAGGTGCCAAACCCCCTATTGTCAAGAAATACCACAGAACCTGTCTCTGCCTTAGAAAAGGAGAACACTCAACCAGACTGGTACCAACTAGCAAACAACTCCAGGAACATCAAGCGGCAGCTGTTAAGACAAGGTCCCCTCCTGATGTACCAGAGTAACCCCTTAAGGGGGTGTCAAAGACCTGGATGAACAAGCATTCTGGCTACCTTTTACTTACTTAAAATCTGGCCATTGCCCAATTTGGTGCCCTTCTAAAATACAGTTTTATATACCAATAATGGCAACCAAGCAATATCACATGACTGTCCAAGTACCAGTGGCTTGAACCCATCCTGCACATGACCAACCCCTAGGTTTGATCCAACTAAATCTCTGCCACAGCCAAATCTATATAAGTCTAAAATATTATCAAATAAAAAAACTTCTCTTCTTTATAAATTCCAGATTTGAAGCTTCCCCAAAAGGCGCTCCTTACAATAGTGTCAAAACAGCAGGCTCAACCCGCCAGCAAGGTTCCAAACAAGCAGGTTTGTGACCTGCAATCCAATTACCCAACCACTCAAAGCCAGACTAGGAAGGCAATTTGAATTTCCAAATCCAACAACATGAACAGATGATGATCCTTTATGATGGATACCTTGTTTTGGCGCTTGACTCATTACCAGGATCAAGCCACTCTCTTAATCCATCTAACTGTGTGATCAACACAATCATGTTCCGGTTATCCTTGATTTACAATGACTATATAATCATTATCTCTCAATAAAGAATATTATCTAGTTTCTAAATATTTCCCCTTGTAACTCTGCTAAAACAGCAAAGTTACAACATTAGTAGCACAGGTAGGTTCTCATCTTACCGCACCTTGTAAAATTTCACCTGTTGCCTGCACGCGCTGCAGCCAACAAATCCTTGACAGAATTATGTCTGGCCTCCCGCTGGACTAGACCCTGTACACCCCTGGTACCAAGATACCTGATGGCTTTGTCCTGTACCAGAACATGATGATCACTACCTGCCTTCAACGCCATGTCTGCATGAGGACTCTTTCAGGCTCCCTCTTCTATTCTGCTACCAATCAATAAAAACACCATGTCCGCCTATGTAGCTCAAAAGCTGTGAAGCACTGCCTTGGAACCTTTTGCCGGGTTCAATGACAACAATGCTACCGCATGGATCCAGTCCGCTCAGAGCAAGCTGGTCCAGATGAAATGCCCGCAGAAATTTTGGATTGTGGAAATCTCCATCCACCTGACCCAAAACGCTGGCACATGGGGTGACAAGTGGCACAAAGAACACGCCAACAAGAACTGAGATACCTTTAAGCAGGACTTCTCAGAAAGGTTGTGCTTAAGGACACAGCGCTCATGATCATACGCCAAGTAAAGAACCTAACCCAGACAGGCACAGCAAAGGAACTCACCCACGCCTACAAGAAACTCCGCCTTTGTGCACCATCTGACATGGCCTTTAACACCCCAGCCACACATATCATGTACTACAACGCCCTCAAGTTGCATGTGATGAGACACGTGAACCTGGACCAAGTGACCAACCTACAAAGCCTTTACTGTGAAGCAGAGAACGCCAAACTAACCTCCAACACCCTTCATAAGGCACAAACTGGAAAACAAGAGAGACCCAAGGAAGACCACACAGGCAGGCGCCCCACTCAATCACCCCCTGGAAACAACGGTAATAACGCCAACCATAAACCCACAAGCTCAAACAGACATGGGAATGGAAACAATGGCCAGTCAAATTGTACCCATTTCTGTATCACTGCCACGCAAGGCCATCAAGATGAGGGAAAACCCAGGTAGAGCATTAAGCAAGCCAAGATCTCCCCACACAACTCCCAACTCGCCCAATGATGAGTACTAACCCAAGGATGTGGACCAATGTCCAATGATCCAAGTACCCTCAGAAGACCTGGTTCTGTACACCATTGCCAGACATCCCAATAAACTGATGTCCTATCCTTTCTGTTTTTGAAGTTACACAAGCTCAACACTCCTGGATTTGGGTACAGATTGAACCCTAGCCAACAGCAGCTTTATGGATAAATTCAAGCTGGCCACTAATCCTTTGCAGATTCAAAACGTGGTCCTGGCTGATGAACACCACATTGCCATGACAAAGGAAACTGCTCCCTTCTCTGTTGTGCTTGAGAATCTACATCCCACCATCCAAGTTCCTGTCATTGACTTCCCAAAGTTTGGCGTTGTACTGGGGTTAGACTGGTTACAAAAAGACAATCCTCACATAGACTGGGCAACCTCTGTGTTGACCATCAAGCATGAAGGTGTCAACCACCAGATCTACCCTGACTCAGTGGATCAACTCCTTTGCAACCACGTCTTTGTGCGCATTACAGAGACCCTGGACAAAAAGGAAAACATGAAGGCAATTGACTGGAACTCCTGCCAGTACAAGAGCATATACTTCAAGGACCACCAGAATACCTCCACACCTCAGGATTTCAAAATTGCGGCCCGTCAACCAGAAATTTTCAAGGAAGATCTACCCAGGCTTCCCCTAGAGAAACACATTCAACACTCCATTCAACTCAAAGGAGCTGTACCCAAAGCGCGCCCTATCTACAGGCTGACCTCAAACAAAGACAACACCCTACACGCCTACCTCAAGGGATGCATTAGAGAAAGGACTTATCCGCTCCTCACAGTCTCCTTTTGTGGCTGCCATATTCTTTGTGGCCAAAAAGGAGGGTACCTTACATCTGATCACAGACTACCAAGCCCTAAACAAAGTTACCATCAAGAATTTTTATCCACTATCACTGATTTACAATCTCTTTGGCTCCTTGGGAGGAGCCACAGTCTTCTCCAAGATTGATCTGACTGCAGGCTACAACCAGATTTGTATTAAGGAGGAAGACATATTCAAAAATAGCCTTCTGCACTAAATACAGCTCATAAAAATGTGTGGTGCTCCAACTTTGGAATGACAAACGCCCCTTCCATCTTTGTGACATTCATGAACAAAGTGTTTGCGCCACACATAGACAAGCATACTCTAGTCTACCTAGACAACATCATCATCTACAACCCCTCATGAAACAGCACCACAGGGACCTAGAGGAGGACTTTGCTACCCTGGCACACCACAAACTGTTAGCCAAGCATACCAAGTGCCAGTTCTTCCACAAGCAATTACCCTTCCTGGGACACATAGTCTCAAAGGACGGCATCAAACCTGACAGTCAAAACATACAGGCCATATGTAAGATGTTGCCACCCAAGGATAAAATAGGAACTCCACACCTTCTTGGGGATGGTAGCCTATGTACGCCGCTTCATACCTGACTGTGGCTTCTTGACTGCCCCCTTATCTGCCATAACTGGCACCAAATCCAAGTTTGTGTGGACCCCCCAACATGACCTCTGTTTTAGACGCCTCAAAGAAAAACTCATGACAGCTCCCATCCTACAATACCCCAAACACAACAAGAATATCAGATGGAAAATGACACCTCAGATGCATCTATCAGGGGAATACTACAAATCAAAAATAATGGTGATTTCCTGCCTGTAGCCTATGAATCACAAAAGTTGACAGATGACAAGTGTCAATACCCTATTGACAAAGGGCTACTGGCCATTGTACACTGCCTAGTAAAATGGCGTAGTTATCTAGAACAACAGGAAGAATTCACAGCACCAACCAATCACAAGTTGCTCATATACTTCAAAACTCAAGCAAATCTATCACACCATCAAACCTGCTGGATGGAACTCTTGAAGAGATTTAATATGCTCATACAATACAATACAAACCTGGTTCATAACTTGCCATGACAGACGCCCTCTTGCGCCTGTATGTCTGTGTCACAAGAGGGGTAAATGGGCTCAACCCAGACTGGCCTCTCTTGGTACTACAAACAAAGGACAAGGGTTTTCCCCTGGTACAACCGACATAACAAAGAAACATTTATCAAAAACAAACACCTATTTGCTGATGTGTACAGGACCCTGCACAGAAACATTTCTGACGGTACTACCATTCCTTATATCTCCACACACCAGCAAGTGGACACCATCCTACGCTATCAAGAGACCTTGGAAACACTAAGAGTCAAAACCTATATGAGTTCCTTAAGCACAAGGCCTGGTGGCCAACCTTATATCATGACTTTCAGAAAGTCCTAGACCAATGTGAGGTATGCAAAAAGTTTGCCAAAAGCAAAAACCCTCCAAAGTCAGTACTCCACATCTGCACAGAACTACCCTTCAAGGTATGAGCCCTCAACATTGTTGGTCTCATGCCAGGGAAACACAATGATAAGAAATACATCATCACCGCCATAGACTTTGCTACAAGATGGCCAGTTGCCCAAGCAGTAAAGGCACACAATGGCAATGATGTATGTCAATTTATTAGAAAAAAGATAATCAGCAAGTTTGAAAAGCCAGAACTCCTGATAACTGTAGGAGGTAAAGAATTGATCTCCAAAAACACCAATGTATACCTTGCTAAAAACAGGGTCAAACATACCGTGACAACTCCATACCACTCATAGGCCAATGGACGTGTAGAGCAGCTAAATGGCAGCCTTGTGCAAGCCTTAGCCAAACTCACCTCCGGGAGACCTGAAGACTGGTATAAGCAGCTATTCACTGCACTACTTGTGTGCCAAACCCAAGTGAACAGATCCTCCAGAAAAAGCCATTTTGAGTTGGTATATAGCACACAGCCAAATATTATCCAAGCATTGACAGGACCCAAGCTGTAAATTCCAAGCAAATTCCCCCTTGCTCAGACTCTCAAATTATAGAGGCCAACAGCAAGCAAACAGAAAAGGAAAATGAACGTCTGCAGAAAACCTTTGTACCCATCCAAGATAGACATGAAGTTGGGGACAAAGTTTGGGTCATGAACGTTAATAAAAGCAAACTAAAACCCAAGAAAGTAGGACAGCAATCATTCTAAAGGTAAACAACAATAACACTTACCTTGTGCAAGGACTCAGGAAGCGCAAACAAGACAAGACCCTAAACCATGATTGCCTGGAACCCTACAAAGCAAGACAAAAACAACGTGAAACTGCCCTTCCCGCCACTGAACAACAGCTAGTCCAGCATGGCGCCTGGGCTCCTGACAACCTCCCTGACAACCTACCTCCAGAGGAAGCCAACCTTCAGTTGAAGGGTGTCAAAACAGCAGGCTCAACCCGCCAGTAAGGTTCCAAACAAGCGGGGTTGTGACCCGCAATTCAATCACCTGAACAATCAAAGCCAGACTAGGAAGTCAACTTGAATTGCTAAATCTAACAACATGAACAGATGATGATCTTTTAAGGTGGATACCTTGTTTTGGCGCTTGACTCATTACCAGGATCAAGCCACTCTCTTAATCCATCTAACTGTGTGATCAACAAAAACATGTTCCTGTTATCCTTGATTCACAATGTCTATATAATCACTATCTCTCAATAAAGATTATTATCTTGCTTCAAATATTTTCCCCTTTGTAACTCTGCTAAACAGCATAGTTATAACAATAGTAACTTTGTTTAGGGCTCAATAGTCTTGACTAGGCGCAGGGTATCATCTTTCTTGGCTCAAAAGGACACAACAGTCCCAAAAGAAGACTGTGAGGGGCGGATAAGTCCTTTTTCCAATGCTTCCTTGAGGTAAGTGCGTAGGGTGTCATCTTTTTTTGGGGTCAGCTGTTAGATAGGTTGTTTTTTAGTACAGCCTCTTTGAGTTGAATGGAATATTGGATGTTTTTTTCCAGGGGTAACCTGGGTAGAGCTTCCTTGAATATTTATGAATGACAGGCTACAATTTCACAATCCTGAGGTGTGATAGTGTCCTGGTGATCTTTAAAGTGTATGATCTTATACTGGCAGGAGTCCCAGTCAATTGCCTTCAGGTTTTCCTTTTTGTCCAGGGTCTCTGTGATATGTACAAAGACATTGTTGTTCAGGAGTTGGTCAACTGAGTTGGGGTATATCTGGTGATTGACACCTTCACACTTGATGGTCAGTACAAAGGTCACCTAGTCTACATGAGGATTGTTCTTTTGTAGCCAGTCTAACCCCAGTACAATGTCAAACTTGGGAAATTCAATGAAAGGACCTTGGATGGTGGAATGTAGGTTCTCTAGTGTGACAGAGAAGGGGGAAGTTTCCTGTGTCACAGCAATGTGATGTTCATCAGCTAAAACCACATTTTTAATCTTCAAAGGATTAGTGGCTAACTTGAACTTATCTACAAAGCTGCTGTTGATCAGGGTTTGACCTGCGTTCAAGTCCAGGAGTGCTGAGCCTGTGTAACTGCAAAAGCAGAAATGTTAAGTAATCAGTTTATTTGGGTGTATGACAATGGTGTACAGTACCAGGTCTTCCAAGGGTACTTGAATCATTGGGCATTGATCCACGTCCTTGGGTTGGTATCCATTGTTGGGCAAGTTGGGAATAGTCTGGGGAGAGCTTGGCTTGCTTAGTGCTCTCCCCGGGCTTTTCCCTTGTCTTGATTATCTTGAGTGGCAGTGACACAAAAATGGGTTTGGTTTGATTGGCTGTTGTTCACATTCATGTGTCCATTTGAGCCTGTGGGTTTGTGGTTTGTACTACTTTTGTTGTTCCCAGGGGATGGTTTATTGGAGCGCCCAGCTGGGTGAGAATCTTTGGGGTGCTCTCTCTTGCTTGCTTGTGCCTTGTGGAGGGCGTTAGACATTTGTTCTTCTTTCTCTGTCTTGCAATATAGGCTTTGCAAGTTGGTTACTTGATCCAGGTTTACATGTATCATTACATGTGACTTAAGTGCATCATAGTACATGAGATGAGTGGCTGGAGTGTCAAAGGTCATGTTAGAGGGTGCGCGTAGTTGGAGTTCCTCTAGGCGCAGGTGAGTTCCTTCATAGTGCCAGTCTGGGTCAAGTTCTTCACTTGGGGGATGATCATGAGTGTGGTGTCCTTTAACACAGATCTTTACAAGAAGTCTTGTTTGAAGGTGTCCTAATTTTTTGGTGTGTTCTTTATGCCACTTGTTGCACCAGGTGCCAGAGTTGTGAGTCAACTGAATGGAGATTTATGCAATCCAGAATTGTTGCAGGCATTCCATCTGGGGCAGCTTGCTTTGGGCAGACTGGATCCATGCTGCAGCATTATTGTTGTTGGCTCCAGCAAAATGTTCCAGGGCAGCGCTTCAAAGTCTCTGTGCCATGTAGTTGGGCATGGTATTCTCATAAGTTGAACAAGGCGTAGCAGGGGAAGCCTGGAAGAACCCTTTTGCAGACAGTGTGTTGAAGGCAGAGATTGGAATCACTGTGCTCTGATACAGGACAAAGCCATTAGGTATTTCTGTACAGGGTGTGTACGGCGTCCAGTCCAGCAGGGGGCCAGACATGATTCTATCAAGGATTTGTTGACTGCAACAGGTATGGGCAACAGGCAGAATTTGGGGAATAAAGTAGGATGAAACCCCTACCTGGGATACCAATGTTGCAACTGTGCTGTTTTTAGAAGAGTTACAAGGGGAAAAATATTTAGAAATTAGATAATATTCTTTATTTAAAGATTATAATTATATATTTATTATCTATTGGAGATTCCAGAAACATGATAACCTTGATCACACTGTGGGATGTTGACAGGGGTGACTTGATCCTTGTAGTGAGTCAAGCACCAAAACGTGTTACCCACCGGTAGTGATCAGCTTCTATTCATATTATTGTTTTTGGGAATCCAAGTTGTCTTCCTAACTTGGCTTTGGTTGAATGGATAATTTGGGTGCAGGTCACAAACCTGCTTACTCAACCTTGCTGGTAAAGTGAGCCTGTTGTTTTAATAAAGGTTATTTTATTTTAACTTACACAGCTACTGCCTTATTTTGTCTTTGCCATCTATCAAATCAATACAAGATTATCGGCCCTCCTGCCGCTCTGCCTGCAGATATTTATCATCCAGGTGTTTCCTTTGGCCCTGTCCACTTCACCAAATACCCTTTGAAAACCAAATACAAGGACTATACCCAGAAAAGATACTTGAACTTGATCCTTTGGCCTGCATACAATCAGCAGTTAGATACAACTGTCAAGGTCCCTGGATATTCTCAATACCCAAGATATTTAGATGCAAAGTCAACTACCTGCCTGCCTACAAACTCCGCATGGAACCACCTGTGACCCCCAAGCTAATGCCCGCCTCCTCACACAATCTTCCAACCAACCACACTGGCAAGCTATTAGAGATTGTGTACATCACCCTCACAGGGGTGATTGACACTATAATCCCAGCTGCTGGCCTGTAGTCTTGGATGGGAAAGTCCACCTCCTATCTTTTTAAGTTAGCTCCTTTCTTGTGGTGGGCTTTACCCACAAAAAATCTGGCCTGAGTGATCCCCAAAACCAACAAGCCAGCCGCCCAAGACTGGATCCCTGACAAGATGTTTAGTATATGCATCCTAAAAATGAAAAGAAGTTTTTTAGCAGCCAATCAAGAACTATAAAATTTTGAAGCAGAGGCATTTGATTGATTATTTGTTGTGAATGCCAATATTCATGCTCTTTTGATTTTGCCTTTGTTGGGTTCTTTTGAGGACAAATTCCTTACTTTTGCCTTTGCTCCTCCAAACAGATCTATTTATGAATATTTAAAGTTATCTGTTTGTCTTCCTTGTCTTGTGCAGCTCACTCACCTCACTTATGTGTGTGACAAGTGATCCTACTGTCCTTGTATTATTTTTTGGTAACAACAAATGCTATATATCACAATTCATTATTCCCAAAAAAATTTAAATTCTATTCACATTTCTGTCTTTGTTCTTCCAAGTACTTTGGCACCTCTCTCTAGCCACAACTAGTAGAGACTTATCATTCAGGGCCACAAGGTAATCACATCACCTTCCTTGCCAACTAACCAAGACTTAACATGAATTTAATCCTAAGGTTAGGATTTCCCATTGTGTTTTTGTGCCACGCCTCAAAGCACAACAAAAATGGTGCTCTCTACAGGGACTGTAAGCCCCTTGGTTATCCCTTTTGCCACTACGTTTTCAGGCCCATTTTCTCCTCCAATACAGGAGCTGTCTTTGCCTGAAATTACCAGTCCTCCTATTGAAGAGGACATATCCAACTTTCCTATTTTCCCCACTGTCTTGAACCTTGGGAATGATCCCTGCCTAATTGCTTACCCCATGGGTACCCCTGACTTATAACAATTCATAGCAGTAGCCCTTGGGATAGCCCGTGACGGAGCCATCCCTTGCCTCCAACTACAGTTTATTTGAGATGTATAATATAAACTTATTGTGGCTCCACAATTTCCACAATATCTCCTCTCAGCAGCTGGCTCCGCTGAGCATATATTGTCTTCCTTTGTAAAACCCGCCTTAGCCAACCACCAGATGGTGTTAGGGCTCCACATTCAGGAGATTTCTTCTCTACAAGCAGCTGTCACTCATCACTGGGATCAGTTTGTGACCTACTAACAGTGGATCTACTCCCTGTTTTCCTTGATATCATACAATCAGTGTGATTTGGTCACCTCCCAAACCTGCTTGATCAATTCTATTGAAAAAAATGCACCAGTCTATCCCCAAATATGTCAGGGAGTGTCTACATGAGTTTCACTAGTTGGAACAGCCCTGGAAACCCAAGCAGATTTCACCTTGAACACCTGTCTCACCAATTTTGAACAACTTGTACAGAAGCTCAATGTAATCAGCGCTTATTCCTTCAAGCAACTGCAACAGGTAGCCAAACTCACCACTAAAGGCCTTTGTGAGCTCAGTGAGTAATTTAATCAAGAGAGGATTGTCACTGCCACTGCTATTGCCAAGCTCCAGACTCAAGTGAATGAATTATCTATGCCCAAGCCAGATGCTACTTCTTCCCCCATCTAATTATTTGGTGGATAGAGAGCAGAAGCTATGGGATGCCATTTGAGAGCTATGAGCGTCTTCCTGAAGTCAAGGACGCTCTACTGAAGCTCCTCAGCCTGATCCTCATGTGCTTTCCTTGACAACTCAAGTTGCTGAGCTACAGCAAGAACTTGCTGTCTTATGCAAAAAATGGCAACTGCTGCTAGTCCAGTTAGAGTTGTTGATGAAGATGGCTCTGGTCCTGGGTTGTAAGGAGCCCCTCAAATACAATGTGCTAGAGAGTTGATTGCTCTAGCTAATGAGGTGTACCACTTGAAAAAATTCCCACACTGAGCTAGACAGTGTCAAAACAGCAGGCTTGATCCACCAGCAAGGTTCTGAGTAAGCAGGTTTGTGACCTGCAACCCAATTATCTGGCCACTAAAAGCCAGACTAAGAAGTCAACTCAAATTTACAAGTCCAACAACATGAACAAATGCTGATCCCCTACAGTGGATATCTGGTTTTGGCGCTTGAATCATTACCAGGATCAAGCCACCCCCCTTCACCATCCAACTGTGTGATCAACACTATCATGTTTCTGTTACCTATGATTCACAATGACTATATAATCATTATCTCTCAATAAAGATTATTATCTATTTTCTAAATATTTTCCCCTTGTAACTCTGCTAAAACAGCACAGTTACAACATTGGTAGCACAGGTAGGTTCTCTATCCTACCGCATCTTGTGAAATTCTGACTGTTGCCTGTACTTGCTGCGGCCAACAAATCCTCAACAGAATCATGTCTGACCTCCCACTGGACTGGACTCTGTACACCCCTTATACCAAGATACCTGATGGTTTTGTCCTGTACTAAAACACAGTGATCCCACTACCTGCCTTCAATGCCATGTCTGCACAAGGGTTCTTCCAGACGGCCTCCATCATCCCACAACCAACTGACAAAAACACCATGGCCACCTACGTAGCTCAAAGACTCCAAAGTGCTGCCTTGGAACCTTTTTTCAGGTCCAACAACAACGCTGCTGCATGAATCCAGTTTGCTCAGAGAAAGCTGGCCCAGATGGAATGCCCACAGCAATTTTTGATTGCAGAAATCTCCATCCAACTTGCCCACAATGCTGGCATCTGGTGCAACAAGTGGCACAAAGAACATACCAAGAAGAACTGGGATACCTTTAAACAAGAATTCTTGGCAAGATTTGTGCTTAAGGACACAGCACTCATGATCATATGCCAAGTAAAGAACTTAAACCAGACAGGCACCATGAAGGAACTCACCTGCGCCTAGAGGAACTCCAACTATGCGCACCATCTGACATGGCCTTTGACACCCCAGCCATACACCACATGTACTACAATACCCTCAAGTTGCAAGCAATGAGGCATGTGAACCTGGACCAGGTGACCAACCTGCAAAGCCTGTACCGCAAAGCAGAGAAAGAGGAACAAACCTCCAACACCCTACATAAGGCACAAACTGAAAACAAGAGAGACCCAAGGACTCTCACACAGGCAGGCGCTCCACTTGATCACCCCCTGAAAACAACAGGAACAACACCAATCATAAACCCACGGGTTCAAATGGAGATGGAAGGGGAAACAATGACCAGTCAAATAGTACCTATTTCTGTATCAATGCCACACAATGCAATCAAGATGAGGGAAAAGCCTAGGGAGAGCATTAAGAAAACCAAGCCCTCACTGCAAAACTCCTGACTTGCCCAATGATGAGTACCAACCCAAGGACGTGGATCAATGCCCAATGATTCAAGTACCCTTGGAAGACCTGGTACTGTACACCATTGCCAGACACCCAAATAAACTGATGCCCTATCCTTTCTGTTTTTGCAGTTACACAGGCTCAGCACTCCTGAACTTGGATGCAGATCAAACCCTGGTCAACAGCAGCTTTGTGGACAAGTTCAAGCTAGCCACTAATCCTTTGCGGATTAAAAAATGTGCTTTGGCTGATGAACACCACATTGCTGTGACAAGGGAAACTGCCCCCTTCTCTGTTGTGCTTGAGAATTTACATCTCACCATCCAAGTTCCCGTCATTGAATTTACCAAGTTTGGCTTTGTACTGGGGTTTGACTGGCTACAAAGGAACAATCCTCATGTAGACTGGGCAACCTTGGTGTTGACCATCAAGCGTGAAGGTGTCAACCACCAGATCTACCCTGACTCAGTGGATCAACTCCTTTGCAACCATGTCTTTGTGCGCATTACAGAGACCCTGGACAAAAAGGAAAACCTGAAGGCAATTGACTGGGACTCCTGCCAGTATAAGATCATACACTTTAAAGATAACCAGGATACATCCACGCCTCAGGATTGCAAAATTGTAGCCCGCCATCCAGAAATCTTCAAGGAAGCTCTACCCAGATTACCCCCGGAAAAACACATCCAACATTCCATTCAACTCAAAGGAGCTGTACCCAAAGCACAACCTATCTACCGTCTGACCCAAACAAAGACAACGCCCTATGCACTTACCTCAAGGAAGCATTGGAGAAAGGACTTATCCGCCCTTCATAATCTCCCTTTGGGGTGCTTAGTTCTTTGTGGCAAAGAAGGATGGTACCCTGCGTCTAGTCACAGACTACCAAGCCCTAACCAAAGTTACCATCAATAATTGTTACTCACTACCACTTATTGACAACCTCTTTGACACCTTGGGTGGGAGGCACAGTCTTCTCCAAGATTGACCTAACTACAGGCTACACTCAGATTTTTATTAAGAAGGGAGACATTCCCAAAACAGCCTTCTGACTAATTACAGCTCATACAAGTGTGTGGTACAAAACTTTGGTATCACAAACACCCCTTAACCTTTGTGACCTTCATGAATGAGGTATTTGCCTTGACACATAGGCAAGCATGCCTTAGTCTACCTAGACAACATCATTGTCTATAGTCCTCAGTAGAGTAGCACCAAAAAGACCTAGAGGCAATAATTGTTACCCTGGCACACCAAAACTATTAGCCAAGAATACCAAGTACCAGTTCTTCCACAAGCAATTACCCTTCCTGGGACACATTGTCTCAAAAGACGGCATCAAACCCAACAGTCAAAAGACACATGCCATCTTCAAGATGCCACCACCCAAGTATAAGTCAGAACTCCGCACCTTCCTGGGGATGGTTGCCTATGTACACCGCTTCATACCTGACTGTGGCTTCTTGACTGCCCCCTTATCTGCCATAACTGGCACCAAATCCAAGTTTGTGTGGACCCCCCAATGTGACCTCTATTTTAGACGTCTCAAAGAGAAACTCACAACAGCGCCTATCCTACAGTACCCCAAATGCAATGGTGAGTACCAAATGGAAACAGACGCCTCAGACAATCCATTGGGGGAGTACTACAAATCAAAAATATTAATGGTGACAACCTGCCTGTAGCCTATGAATCACAAAAGTTGACAGATGGTAAGTGTCAATACCCTATCCACTCAAAGAGCTACTGGCCATTGTACACTGCCTAGTCAAATGGCGTTGTTATCTAGAACAATAGGAAGAATTCACAGCACCAACTAAAGACAAGTTGCTCATATACTTCAAAACTCAAGCAAATCTATCACGCCATCAAACCTGCTAGATGGAACTCTTGGAGAGATTTAATATGCTCATACAATACAATACAAACCTGGTCCAGAATTTGCCATGGTGGAGGCCCTCTTCTGCTTTGTATGTCTGTGCTGTAATAGAAGAAAACAGGCTCAACCCAGACTGGCCCCCTTGGTACTACAGACAAAGGACAAGGGCTTCCCCCTGGCACAGCCAACATAACAAAGGAAACATTTATAAAAAACAAACACCTATTTGCTGACGTTTATGAAACCTTACACCAAAAAATGTCTGATGGAACTACCATCACTTACATCCCCACACACCAGCAAGTGGACACCATCCTACAATACCATAGAGAACTAGGACACACCAAGAGCCACAATCTATATGAGTTCCTTAAATACAAGGCCTGGTGGCCAACCCTGTATTGTGACGTTAAAAAAGTTCTATACCAATGTGAAGTGTGCCAGAAACTTGCAAAAAAAAGCAAAACCCCACCAAAATCAGTACTACCCATCTGCATGCAACTACCCTTCAAGGTGTGGGCCCTTGACATTGTTGGCCCCATGCAAGGAAAACATAATGATAAGAAATACATCATCACCACAATAGACTTTGCAACACAATAGCCAGTAGCTCAAGCAGTAAAGGCGCACACTGGCAATGACGTGCGGCAGTTTATAGGAAGAGAGATAATCAGAAAGTTCAGAAAGCCAGAACTTCTGATAAATGAAGGAGGGAAAGAAATAAGCTCTGAAGATACCAATGTATACCTTGCTAAAAATGGGGTCAAACACACCATGACAACACAATACCACCCACAGGCCAATGGACGTGTAGAGCGGCTAAATGGCAGCCTTATGCAAGCCTTGGCCAAGCTCAGCGCTGGGATACCTGAAGACTGGTATAAGCAGCTATTGACTGCACTACTTGTTTGCCAAATCCAGGTGAACAGATCCATTGGAAAAGGCCTGTTTGAGTTGATATACAGCACAGAGCTCAATATCATTCAAGCATTGACAGGACTCAAGCTGAAAAATCCAAGCAAAGTCCCCCTTGCTCAGACTCTCAAATTATAGAGGCCAACAGTAAGCAAACAGAAAAGAAAACAAGTGTCTGCAAAAAACTATTATCCTCATCCAAGATAGGCATGAAGTTGGTGACAAAGTTTGGGTCATGAACGTTGATAAAAGCAAACTACAACCCAAGAAAGTAGGACAGCAATTATTATAAAGGTAAACAACAATAACACTTACCTTGTGCAAGGACTCAGGAAGCGTGAACAAGATAAAATCCTCCCCCATGATTGCCTGAGACCCTGCAAAGCAAGACAAAAACAATGTGAAACCACCCTGCTCACCACAGAACAACAGCTAGTCCAGTATGGCGCCCAGGCTCCTGACAACCTCCTTAACAACCTACCTCCAGAGGAGGCCAACCTTCAGTTGGGGGGGTCAAACCAGCAGGCTATACCATCACCAAGGTTCTGAGTAAGTGGGTTTGTGACCTTCAACCCAATTACCCAGCCACTCAAAGTCAGACTAAGAAGTCAACTTGCTTTTCCAAATCCAACAACATTAAAAAATGCTGATCCCCTACGGTGGATACCACATTTTGGCGCTTGACTCATTACCAGGATCAAGCCACCCCCTTCACCATCCAACTGTGTGATAAACACAATCATGTTCCTGTTACCCATGATTCACACCAACTATATAATCATTATCTCTCAATAAATAATATTATCTAGTTTCTAAATATTTTCCCCTTGTAACTCTGCTAAAACAGCATAGTTACAACAACCTGGACGTACAAGAAATAAGTGAATTAATTGAATCAGTAAATGACAGGTTTTTCCCTTGCCTCTCAGTGTGGCCTTCCCTTACTTCTTGACTGGATGAGCTCTCTACAGTAGTAATAACCCAAGCCCAACACCTAGATGTTACTGAGCAAAGGACCACCCTAGCTATTGATATGAGTGCCCGCACTGCTGAGACCCTGACTACTCTTGAAGAAAGTTTTTGTCAGCTGTGGGCCAGACAGCCCCCCTCTAAATCTGAAGCAGAATTCTTCCCCTGCATAAATTTACTTGATAGCAACAATGGTGGTCCAACACCAGAAGCACATTTCAAGCCTACATTTAAGCAATTCTTTGACCCCAAAACCTCAAGCATTGCAGCTTTCCAAACTATCTATAAAACTACCATGAGAATAGCATTAGATGAGGTTAAGAAGGAACACATTTCACCTGTCTAAACCTGGCCTGCCAAAAAGTGGTGGTGCCTGAGCTGCCCACCATTGAGACTTGGGAAGACATGAAGCAGCTTCTGATTGATAAATTTGGTGGTGACCTTATTTTGGAAGTGGAGAAGGACGCCTTCATGCACATTGCTTTCAAGCCTAAGAAGTCTCTAGCTGAATTTGCAGATAGATTCTACATGGAAGGACAGCAACTGATAACAAGCAGACAATTGCTGGCCCATGAAGCTTACATGGCTTGCGCTCAAGCCCTCAAGGATAATCAGCTTCTGTGTCTTTACTTCAAGGCTCATAAGGCCATGCTTTCCTCCATAAAGAGCATAAAAACGTTGTTGCAGGATATGCACCTTACTCCTTCTGGAGTGGTTGTGCAGGAGAATTGTGCCACCTCTAATTGTGGTTCATTTCTGGTGGCCCCTGCATCTTTACAATGAACTCACAAAATCCTCCTAGATGTCAAGATTGCCATAACTGTGGCCATATAGGTCACCATTCTTGAGTCTGCACCAATCCTCAGGTTGAAGGAGCTGATCCCAAGAAGCAGGCAGGAAAAGACCAGTCAATCTAGAGGCAGAGATGCTCTTGTTTGACAATTCTTCTCAGTCTCCTTCAATTCCCCCTCCATATCCAACTCCAAGTCTGCTGATACCGGGGCTGCTCCCATCCTGCTGTTGTTTCACAATATCTCTGACAACTCTGACTTGGATGATTCTGATGGAAATGACCCTGATTCTTAAAGGTATTCAGTTCTTGTTATCCCAAAAACCATTGTGGTTCACTATAAGTTACGCTCTGGGAAGACTATGATTACTGCTAAGCCTTTGGCTGAGGCCAAAGAGGTTGTCTCTTGCCCATGCCTCACTCAAGCAAAGAGGTCTCCTGTGCTAAAAGAGTCATTCAAAGAGGCCGCTGAAGTTGCTGACGCTGTATTCAAGAATGTGTCAGTTTTGCTTTCTCTCCAAACTGTCTATAAGGAGTTTCCAGGCTTGAAATGCATGATTGAGAAGTGAGACAAGGTGCTAGTAGAAGCTCAAAAAATCCTGGCTGTCCTCCCTCCCTTTGGTTGCACCACCACTTGTGTTTAAATATCCTTACAAAAGGTGGAAATTAAGGCTGTCTTGGATACTGGATCTTCTGTTAATGTGGTCCCCTTGAAGCTTGTCAAGAAGCTCAAGCTTGCTCCCAGCCTTAACTATCATCATTTATATGGTACATCTGGGCTATCCATGACTTGCGCCATAGGGGCATATTCTTCTCTCCCCATGAAGTTTGGCAAGCTTCTCTTAGCCACACCTGACTTTGTCTTTAAGAATGAGAGCTACAATCTCCTAGTTGGTACCCAGTTCCTTAGGGAACATAATGGTATCATCAACTTGAAGGATGGTTACCTCTCTATCTTATGGTACAAAGTCCCTCTGATCTTTGAGGATTCAGTTAAAGTTACCAGGAAGCGCCTCAAGACGTGTGCTTTATAATATCCTACTGATGTTTTCACTCTAAAATACTGTACCCATTCTACCAACATGAAGTTTCCTCCTATGGCTTGCCCTGCGTCTGAGGGGATTCCTCTCCTGGCTACTTCTGCTATCCACTCTCCCTGGCTCTCAAGCCATCTTGTACTCCCAAATATTGTATGAGCTACCTGAGCGTAAATTCCTGGTGTTGTACTCCCCTTTCTTGTTAGGTTGAAATGAACCTTACCTCTGTCCTGGAATTCTAGATGTCTCCCATAAAGACCCTGTTCAATTGCTGGTAGCCAACCTAACTGCGCTCCCCATACATGTGTCTAGAGGGCAGGTTGTTGGATATGGAAAACTACAAAATTTTCCTGGTGTCCTGTCACTTCATCCCTTTGGTATGTTCCAGGATTTCAACCTACCCAAAGATGAGCCCCAAGTCCTATCCTTGTTTACTGCACAAGACTTCCCACAACTATCTCCAGTCCAAAAGAAGGAGGTGTTTGATTAGCTAGACCAGTTTTTAGATATATTTTCTAAAGACAGTACTGATTATGTTCAAGCTAAAGGCGTTATTTACCAGATCAATACTGGAGATGCTCCTCCCTTCTGCGCTAAACCATATTGCCACAGTTGCGTGATAGATGCTTAGGTATCTAAGGAGCTCAAAATCTTATTAGACACTGGATTTCTTGCCCCTTCCCAAATTCCATGGGCCTCTTTTTTGCTCATACTGAAGAAGAAGGATGGAGGTCACCGCATTGTGATGGATTATTGACAGTTAAACTCCTTAACCAAGAAAGATTCCTACCCCTTGTTGTGTATTGATGATGCTCTCTGCCGCCTTGGGGGCTCTAAGTTCTTCTCTGCCATGAACCTAGCCTCTGGATACTGGCAAGTTGATCTCTCTCCCAAAGATAGACAGAAGGCCTTACTCATCCCTTCTGAAGGGCTGTTTGAGCCTACCTGCATGCCACAAGGACTCTGCAATGCCCCAGCTATCTTCCAGAAAGACATGGACTCCATACTCTGTAACTTGAAGCTTTCAAGTGTCCTAGTATACTTAGATGATATAAAAGTCTTCAGCTCTATATTTAAGGATTACATGGCTCATCTCAAAGAAGTGTTCATAAAGATTTAAGAGGCTGGCCTTAAACTGAAACCATCTAAATGTTCTTTCTTCAAAGAGT
The DNA here is from genome assembly GCA_014839935.2 of Entomophthora muscae. Lineage (NCBI taxonomy): Eukaryota > Fungi > Entomophthoromycota > Entomophthoromycetes > Entomophthorales > Entomophthoraceae > Entomophthora > Entomophthora muscae. Next base: position 91,564 of record QTSX02005888.1, on the reverse strand, counting down.
GTCTTGAATTCTTGGGCCATGAGGTAACCCAGACAGGGATTTGCCCAATGATCAAGAAAGTTGAAGCCATTAGCAAAATGCTTCCACCCAACAACCTGCAAGAAGTACAAGTCTTTCTGGATATGATGGGTTACTATTGACAGTTCATCCCTGACTTTGCCAATACAAGCAAAACTCTGGTCCAGCTGTTATGTAATGTCCCTTTCAAATGGACCGCTAGCCATCAGAAAGCCTTTGAGACCCTCAAACAGAAACTCAAAGAGGCTCCCATTATGGTGTAACATGAATACAATAAAAAATTTATCCTTTACACTGATGCTAGCAACCTGGCTATTGGAGCCATCTTGGCTCAATTAGACAATGAGGGTGTAGACATCTTGTGGTTTACACATCACATGTGTTAAACAAACATGAGAAGAACTATAGTGTCACAGAAAAGGAGTGCCTTGCCATGTTGCATGCAGTCAAGCAGTTTTGTCACTACGTATATAGTACCCACTTCACAGTTGTCACTGACCACGCTTTGCTTAAGTGGTTACAACAGCTTAAGGCGCCTGAAGGACGCCTAGTTAGATGGGCTCTAAGTCTGTTAGGATACAACTTCACTATGCCCCATTGCCCTGGAATTCAACACCAGAACGCTGATGGGCTCTCCAGAATTCCCATTCTAGCTTTGTATCTTGCAGAGGCTGATTGATTATACAAACTAATTGGGTACCCTTCTTCTTGGGAAAGTGAGATAAAAGAAGTCTGATTATCCCTGTCCAAACTATCTGAAGATACACTCATTTGCAACAATCAGCTCTTCAAGAAAGTACAAGACCAGTACCTGCCTTATGTAAAACCTAGTCTTTGCCTTTTGTTGGTGCTTCAAGCCCATAAAGAGACTGGGCATGGGGGCATAGCCATGACCTTTGACAGGCTCCAGAAAAATTATTTCTGGGAAAACCTCTGTCTGCTAATTCCAGATGTCATATCTAGTTGCCACAACTGCCAGCTCCAGAGGCCTTGAGCTGTTGCCCACAAATTCAAATTAGTTCCCCCTCAACATGATTTTCATACTGTCAGCATTAACGCAGTAGGTTCTCTCCCCTACTTGTGTTCTGGTTGCCAATTTATCCTAATTGCGGTTGATCACTTCAGCAAGTGGGTAGAAGCTTGCCCTACTAAGGACATCACTGCTAAAATGACAGCTGCCTTCCTGTTGCAAGATGTTTTCTACCTCCATGGCTTAATCAAGTGTTGTTGTCTGACAATGGTACTAACTTCAACACCAAGTTGATAACCTCTGTTGTTGAAGCCTTGAGGTCTCACCAGTCTTTCTCTGCCCCCTATAATCCTTCTACCAATGGGGCAGTTTAGCGTGCAAATTTAACACTGGTTTCTATCATGAGGAAACTCACTTACTCTGACGCTGCAAACTGGGATCTATACTTACCTGCTGCTCTCTTTTCTTATTGCCTTAGAAAACATTGCGTCACCAGGTATTCCCCCTTTGCTATGCTGTATGGGCGTGAGGCCACCATTATGTTACTCTTGGGGGCCCCTATGTAAAGTGACTTCCCCCTTTAGCCCTGGATAGTACAATCTTTTTGCGCCACACAAAAAAATCTGATCAAAAGCCGGCCAAGCCCCTTAATTCCCTTGAGTATTTAGCCCACACAATTGATGAGATATTTGTATTGACATACCCTTCCCAAGTGGTAAATACTGGCGCTTTGGACTCTGTCCCCACTTGGGAGGAATCTCTGATTAATTTGGATTATTTTTTGGTTTGGGCCTGTCCACACTTGAAATTAATTAAGTCTAAGCATTCAGGTTGGGCTACTGCTAATTATTTAAATGCCAATCCAACTGGTTTGAATGGTGGGCTGCCCCATTCATTTGACCCCAACCAATAAGAGTGGAAGTTGGAAATTGGTGAAAACCCCTCCAGCTTGTTGGATCTGCCTGGTAAAAATTCTCTTGCAGCCAATCAAACCCGCGCCCCTGGGTCAGGTGACCTTGAATTTTAAATTTGACCCTTAAAGCAAGACAGGGGACTTTTGGTCCCCTGCTTGCTCATTCTTCAAATTAAAGTTTTTAAATTTCCCTCACTTAAAGTTTAAACTTTGAGGTCTTCAATAGTTCCCCTTTTTTATCCCTGGCTTTTTTTGCTTTAACATCACAGATCTTTACCTTTCCTGTCTTCCCTTGGCTCACAGTGTTGTCTTCAAAGTCTCTATAGTTGATGTTAGTAGTATTTTTTACACTTACCTTAGTTGCTTTCAAAAACCTAGTTTGAACTTTAAAATTAGTGTTATATTCCTTATAATAACTTACTTTAAGTTTAAAATTGTTACCTTTTTGCTTTTGAGCTGTCTAGCGCTTACTATACGCTTTAAGTTTCATAAACCTGCCTTCAAAGCAACTGATATCCCGCGGCTTTTGTTACTTGTTCCTCCCAGCCTCCCAGTGACTTTCTTGCTTGTGCTTGTCCTTGGCTGTCCCTTTTTGTGGAAACTATACAGCAATAATTAAGAGAATCTCAGGGGAATCAAATCTTTTGTTGCTGGCCCTAAACTCAGTTGTTAAGAGAAATGTTGGTGCCTCTTGCCAAGTTTGTTGTCTACACCTTGGTGTTGGCTTTGGTAATGATAAAATGTACTACCCCAGATCTGTGGGGGCGTATTTCCCATACCCTTCACCATGTTGATGCTAACCCAGATCAAATCATGCACTTACTGGAGGACATTCCTGGACGCGCCCAGGATATCCTTGCCACCAGTGATAATGTTGTAAGAAGTTTGACTTGTGACAACCTCAAGCTCACTGCCCATGATCCAGTCCCACTCATGACCATCAGCATGACCCCCCTTTCTTCTCCTCCCTCAGAGATCCCAGTCCCACTGGTCCTGGAGGAAGACTTGGATGGACAAGAGCTTAGACACAAGTGTGCTTCCTGGTTGCTTGATGGGATGCTATTGATGGGCTTGGACTCATACTTTCCCCATCTATCTGCCACGTCCTCCCTATGGATACCACTTTGAGCGGCCATCCCAGTCTTGCACTGGATGGTGTACTGGTGGATTCTTCCCCTAGGATGGGAGCCAAACTTAGTTAATTTAGCCCCCCTCTATCACACCCTACTCTCCTCTAATAAGGCCATGAATCCTGACAACCATATCAAAGATCTATTCAACCGCATAATTGACATACAGGCCACTGATTATACCTCTGCATATAAGACCAAGCTGCTTGAGCTCTCTCCCAACAATGCTGGACAATCCCCCTTGCCTGAGCTCAACATTGGGGACCACATTCTCTACTAATAGCACAGAGTAGGAGGACGCATTTATAAGCTAGATATGTTATGGGTTGGCCATCTAGAAGTGACCTTCAAGTGTGGGTCCAAGTACATTGTGAAACTCCACTATAGTGATTGTCTGTTGGCCCAAGTGCATGCCAAGTTCCTCTGCAAGTACTACCCCCTAATGCCAATCTAGAGGGTGACAATGTTGTGAATGCTGCCATTCACTGTGTTTCAATTTTGCCTCCAATGGGTTATTTTGAGGACAAATCTCTATCTTTTGCTTTTGTCCCTCAAAATGAGTCTAAATCCAAACTGGTAAATACAATTGTTTGGTTTCCTGACTCTGCGCAACTCACTTGCCCCACTCATCCCTGTGGCAAGTGATCCCACTGTCTTTATATTTTTTGTGGTACCAGCAAACAATATATATTCTTTTTCACTTTCATCAATTTAAATCAGGTTCTAATTACATTTTTGTCTTTGTGTCTTCTGTACTTTGGCGCCTCTCTCTAGCCACAACTAGTAGAGATTATTTATTCAGGGCTGCAAGGTAATTGTATAGCCTTCCCTGCCATCTAACCAAGACTTAGTACAAATACAATCCTAAGGTTAGGATTCCCTGTTGTATATCTGTGCCATGCCTCAGAGCACAACATTACTCCAAGAAAATTCTGCCCACTGAAGGAAACTACCCAATATACAACAAATAAATGCTAGCTATTATGAAGATCCTGAAACATTATTGCTGGTACCTATGTGGCACTGAATTCCCAGTAAAGGTCCTGACAGACCACAAGAACTTGGTCTACTTCTTCAAACTACACCAGCTTAACCAACAACAAACAAGGTGGTCCTTAGAACTGGCCAACAACACCCTGACCATAAACTACAAGCCAGGAAAGGTGAATGTGGTACCTGACACCCTAAGTAGAAGAACTGACCTGGTGCCTACCCACATAGAAACTTGCAACCACAACACCCAAGTCCTCTTGGACACAGCAAGCCTAGGCATTTACCTGGGATTGATGAAAATCAAAGCCAGTAAACCAGAAGTACTAAGGGCCCAAACACTAGACAAATTCATCAAAATTATAATCTCTGACTTCTCTAAATCCTTGGATAGCGCCCACTACTGAAAAGGCTACTCATTGAAAGGAACAACATTAATGCTCCACAACAGGATCTTTGTACCAGAAGGAAACATCAGGACCAACATCTTGAGAGACTACCATAACTCTGATATGGCTGGACACCCAGGGAGACTCAAGACCCTCTGGAGCATCAGAAGGAACTTTGCTTAGCCAAAAATGGATCAAGAAGTAAGCACATACCTGAAGGGATGTGAGGCCTGAGAGTGGACCAAAACTTGCAGAAACAAACCTGAAAGACTAATGAGGCCCTTGGATATACCTCATAGACCCTGGAGATCTGTTTCCATGGACTAAATTGTGAAACTGCCTCAATTCCTCTTCTTTAACACAATCCTGGTCATGGTAGACCGCTTCACCAAGATGGCATACTTTGTACCAACTACCACACATTGCAGGCAGCAGAAACAGCCCAACACTTCCCTGATCACATCCTCACTTAACCTGGAAAAAATGAGGAAATCATCACAGACAAAGGACCACAATTAACATCAAAATACTGGACACAGGTGATGAAAGACTTGGGAATCAAGAAATGTGTATCTACCTCTTACCAACCACAGAAAGATGGCCAAACTGAAAGAGTGAACCAGATTCTTGAACAATACCTTTGATGCTATGCCAACGCTGATCAGGACAATTGGGCCAAAATGCTCCCCATGGCCCAGTTTGCCTACAACAGTAAATACCACACCTCCACTGGTATGTCCCTGTTCAAAGCCAACTATGGGTTCAATCCCACCTGGGACCCCAAGATTGGCAAGAAGGAAACTAACACCACTAGGCGTTCCTGGATTGAGCAGATCCACAACACACAAAAAACATGCTTAACCAATCTGAATTTTGCAGTGCAAACCTACAAAGCCTTTGCCAACCGCAAACAACTCCTGGGCCAACCCTTGCAAGTTGGAGATGAAGTATACCTGGACTCTCAGAATGTACCCCTACATGTGCCCTGTAGGAAATTATCTCACAGAAGAAGTGGTCCCCACAAGATCATCAAACTAGTTGGAGAAGTTGCCTTCAAACTGGACCTACCCCCCTCCTGGAAGATCCATGATGTGTTCCACCGCTCCCTGTTGTTCAAAAAGGATGGGAATTTGCTCCCACACCAACAATTTAATGCAAACCCCCCACCCATTCAAACAGGCTGCTCTGAGGAATATGAATTCAAATACATACACAGAGACAGAACCCACTACCAAAAACCCCAGTACTAAATCAAATGGAGAGAATACCTGCTAGAGGAAAGTACTTGAGAACCGCTGAGCAACTTAGCTAATTCCCAAGAAGCCGTCTAACTCTACCTGAACAAGAAAAACTAAAAGGGAGAGCTCTTGGGGGGAAGAAGGGGATGGTGTCAGGATTGATAATTCTTTCTCCCTGGAAACCTGGTCCTGGGAGCCAGATTCAAACCCTGACCCTAGATTCCCTCAGGCCGCTGGCCTTATGGACCAAGGGGCCACCTGCCTTCCTGTGTTTTCTTGAATTCAAGCCCTTGCAAGCTGATACCAAAAATGCTGGCCCAAATGGTAAAGCAAGCCAAACCAAAGAAATCAGTGCACCAAATGGAGGACCAATCAAAGCCCCTAATAGAAGAAGTAAGATTTTAGCTATTAGCTTCATGAGCTTGAAGTCTACACTAGTGGCCAATCAAGAGCCATCCCCAGAAGGAGGCATGAGCCTATGGCCTGACCCTATTACCACAACACTGGAGCAAGATAATCAAGTAGCCAATTTGAGATTTTTGACCAATGAAAAAACACCCGGCCTGAGTGCCATTTTGCCGCCTTTGAACCCAAGCACCCAGATCTCCCAGGCCCATCTTTCCTAATGCCCTGATGAGCCCCATGGAAAATATTAAGTTTGGAAGTGGGTTGCTATATAGACCAAAGGACCTGGCACTTCAAACTTATTGCCATTTTTGAATAAAGGTTATGTTATTTTGGCTTATACAGCTACTGCCTTATTTTGTATTTTCCATCTAACAATTCAGTTCAAGATCTCCTGGCCCTCTTATACCTCTGCCTGCAGTTTCCTGCCCTCTATGTGCACCCTTTGGCCCCGTCCACTTCACTGACTGCCCTTTGAAAACCAAATATAAGGACTATACCCCGGAAAAGATACTCAAACTTGATCCTTTGGCCTGCATAAAATCAGCAGTTAGATACAACTGTCAAGGCCTGTGTGTATTTTAAACACCCAAATTGTTTAGAGGAAAATTCAACTACCTTCTTGCTTACAATATCCACATGGAACCGCCTATCACAGCCAAGACTATGCCCGCTTCCTCACACAATCTTCCAACCAACCACACTGGCAAGCTATCAGAGATTGTGTACATCACCCTCACAGGGGTGATTGACACTATAATCCCAGCTGCCGGCCTGTGGTCTTGGGTGGGGAAGTCCTTCTCCTACTTTTTTAAGTTAGCTCCTCTCTTGTGGTGGACTTTGCCCACTAAAACACTGGCCCAAGTCACCCCTGAAAACAACAGGCTAGCCGTCCAAGACTGGATCCCTGACACTAAAAGGCTTAGTCATCAACAAGAGACAGAATGGGATACCTTTCTGCCAGCTGCAACCTTTGCGTACAATATTGGCTATCATCAGGCCACAAGAAAGCCACCCTTCCAGCTACTATACGGGAAACAACCAGGTCTACCACTCTTGCTATACTTGTTGGTAAACCCTAGCCTGGCAGTATCCCAGGACACCTACCTCAATAAGCTGGTACAGATGTTGATACAGCTATGATCTTAAGCCTACACACTAACCTTAACCACAAACTCCAAGACCTTAACTGAGCCATGGACTAGTGTTCCCCCTACAGTCCTATGTGGTTGAAGATGAGGTCTACTTCTTCAGCAACAGATGTTACAGTTGAGAGTCTAAACTTGCCTCTCTTTGGCAAGGTCATGTTCAAGTCATCCAAAAGACTGTCCCCAACTTATATACATTGAAGGAGCCAGTTTTTGGGCAATTGATTATTAGAGTGCATGTACAATATATGTGTGCTGCTCCTAGTAGTCAAGAGTAAGCCCCAATGAGGACAACAACCCAAAAAAAGCCTAATGAAAAAAATCCATGGGTTTTTGTCCACTTTTCCAAAACCAAAGAATATATAAGAAAAGGAAATTGGAAGACCTTTATTGCTGAGATACTAGGCCTTGCATATACTGGACCAATTGAACCAAGGCCTGAACCAAGGCCAAGTAAAAAAGCTGGTTTCCAGAGGACCCACAAAGCTGATGCCCAAGGATGGTGCATTGAAGACCCATTAAGTGCTACACATGATTGATTCCCACAGCCACAGGAAAGGACACACCAAGGAAGAGACAATCTCACAGAAGGAATTCCTGGAGCACATACTCATCTGGAGTCTTCCCACCTAGACGGTAGTAAACCCCAAGAAGCCAGTCAAGGAAGGCAACCATGTTGTATTCCTTAGTAAGGTCAAACTTGTTGGCGCCATGGAGCATCAGGTTCCCATTAAGGGCCATGAAAACCAGATGGTCTTTACTGACAGGATCCATCCTCTTCAGGGTAGCCTGGAACGCACAACAAAGCCTTTGCTCAAAGTTGTTGATAGCTACTCAACCTTTCACTTGAGGAACAGTCTGGCCTGGCATGGCCCAAGCCCTGACCACTGCCTTGAGGATGGCCAACACAATAGCCTGCTGAGTGGCACCAAGTTGCTGACCACAGAAAGATAAACTCTGGATATGACCCTCCAAGTACTCCTCCACCTGTTGCATGGGAAATTGCCATTAAACCAAATTGCCCTCCTTCAACTTGAGCTGAGTAAGGACTTGTGGCTGATGAAGAGCCAAGAACAAGGCTGCCATTAAGGGATAAGTTCCCTCCAGAGGCACAGTAGGAATTGACTCACACCAAAACTTGGCTGACAAGTCCAAGTACTGGCTGTCCACATCCATCATGGGTAATAGCTGGGCTAGAGTCTGCTCTCTCACAACTGGGATCCTTTTGGCTCAAGCTGTCTTAGCTGGAGCCTGTTTCCTCTTAGGCATGACCACCTGAACAGTCTGCTTTTTGGGATATGGAGATCTTAAAGTGTAGGATTGAATGCCAGGATTGACATTTCTTTCCCCCTAGAAACCCAGGCCCGAGAGTTAGATTTGAACCCTGACCCTGGATTCCCACAGGCCGCCGGCCCCATGGACCAAGGGCCTGCCCACCCACGTTTTCCTGAGACCAAGCCTCTTCAAGCTGAAGCCCCTGCTAAGTCCTGAAGCCATAATACCAGTGCAGGTTCAATTATGATGATTCCTGAGGAGGAGTTTCTTTAATTGCCTAATGGAGGCAGAGAAAGTTCCTCTGTGAACTTCATGAATTGAAGTCCTCTCAGGTAACCAATCAAAGCCAACTGCCAAGGGAAACCCCAGGCTTCAGGCCCAACCCTGTGACCACAGCCAAAAATCAAGAAAATCAAGTGAACAATTTGGACATTCTGACTAATGAGAGAATGCCCAGCTGAGGTGCCATTTTGCTGCCTTTGAACCCAATCACCCAGATCTCCCAGGCCCATGTTTCCCAATATTTTGATGAAGCCCTTATGTAAAATACTAAGTTTAGAGGCAAGATTATATATATGTCTATAGATTCTGTGCTCAAACCTTATTGCCATTTTTGAATAAAGGTTATGTTATTTTGGCTTACACAGCTACTACCTTATTTTGTATTTGCTATCTATCAACTCAGTTCAAGATCTCCTGGCCCTCTTATACCTCTGCCTGTAGTTTCCTGCCCTTTAGGTGTACTCTTTGGCCCCGTCCACTTCACTGACTACCCTTTGAAAACCAAATATAAGGACTATACCCTGGAAAAGATACTCAAACTTGATTCTTTGGCCCGTATACAATCAGCAGTTAGACACAGCTGTCAAGGCCTGTGGATATTATCAACACCCAAACTGTTTAGAGGGAAATTCAACAATCTTCCTGCTTATGAGCTCCACATGGAATTGCCTGTGACCCCCAAGCCTATGCCCGCTTCCTCACCCAATCTTCCAACCAACCACACTGGCAAGCTATCAGAGATTGTGTACATCACCCTCACTGGGGTGATTGACACTATAATCCTGGCCTCTGGTCCTGGGTGGGGAAGTCCTTCTCCTACCTTTTTAAGCTAGCTCCTCTCTTTTGGTAGGCTTTGCCTGAAAAAACCCAGCCCAAGTTACCCCAGAAAACAACAGGCCGGCCGCCCAAGACTGGATCCCTGACAATGAACCATACTGCTACCTGGGGTCCTATAGGCGCTTTTAAACCCTGTCATCTAATCCAGAGGCAGGAAATGTTGCAATGTGCTATAATGTGATGCATTTGATGGATATTAAGCTCAAAGTCAGATTCCAGAATGCAATTACTCATAGGCAATTGCTCAACTAATCAATTGAGAACTAGTGGATTCAAGAGCATTCTGGATTCCACTCAAATAATCTCAGTAATTCAGCAACTTAGAGGTTACACAAAGAGGTAACAAACAAGGCCTTCAATTCTGGGATCAGAGCTCCTACTTGGGGCTTGAGTCCAGAAACCTAAATGAAAGTTATGTCAACAATCCAATTGCTCAATTAATCCTTACTTCCGGGTGCAAAATCAATAATCTATATTGATATTTTTATTATGGTATTGATGCCAACCCTGGCCTAATTCCCCAGCCTTCTATCCCACCAAAATCCCCTCTACCAATTCCCCACCTCCCTATATATACTTGGTTTCTATATGAAATAAACAAAAGCTTTTTCTCCTACATATTGTTCACTCCACTTTGGTTTTACTACCCTGCATTCAGGTATAATAATTGAACAATTACCAGGGCTGATTCTTGTTAGCTATACCCAACAGTCTCAACATACAACATTGGGTAACAAGAAAACCACCCTGTACCTGACTCCTGCCCAATACAGGGTTGACTTGGTTGCTAATCACCAATAGTCTAGCTTTGCTCTTGCCCCTTTTCCCAACCCCAACTTGGCACTAGTCAACAAGCCAATAAGAATATTAACCCTGGTTTGGAACAACTGCCGCCAACAGCTAACCTGCTCCTGTTTCAGCCAATCAGGATTTAGTGCCTATGTTATAGTACCCCAAACACTGAATAATCACTGCCCATATTCTACAGAAAATTGTGGCACTAAACCAGTTTGACCTGACCTGGGAACAAATTTCAGATCAATTAAAATTTACCTGAGCCACAGTTATTAGAGAATTCAACAACTTCATGAACAAGGGGAACAGAATTGAGATTATCAAGAAGAAGAAGGTACCTGAGTTCCTGCTAACCAAAGCATATTCAATTATGCTTGATATCCTTCAGCGGGACCCTAAGCTTCCCCTGACTCAAGTACAGAACCAACTTGTGCACCATGGCATATGGGTTTTAGATAATATGGTGCAGCTCTGGATTTGTGAGAGAGTGGTCTTGGTTTGATGATCCACATGGCAGCATTTTGTATATGAGGGCTGTTTTGGCCAAAATAAAGATTAAATGCCTAGAAATAGATAAATGTTGGTTAGTTTATTGATGTGTATAGCTTGATCCAAGAGAGATATGAGATCTAAGCCAAGGAAGGTGATCAAGGTGACCTTTAATTCATGCAGTAAAATGGTAGGAAGGTCCTTTCTATCTATAAAAGGATGCACTGAAGAAGCTCTGAGATACTGGGACCAGCTGCATGGGGCAAGAAGTTGGATAACCTTATTTAGGCTGAGGGTAAGGTTTTTCTTTCTATATCTTCCTAGTAGCTTTGAGGGGTCTTAGAGTTACTAGGCAAGCATAGTTATGCTAAGAACCATCATTTAGGTAGCTGCCTAAGGAAAAAACTGCAGAAATTAGTGCAATGAAGGTTTCTGGAAAGTGAAGTTGATTACTTTGCACCTGAAAGCTCAAACTAAACACTTTAGTGAGTAAAAACAGTGGTAATACATGAGGAGTGCCAATTTGCTGATGAACTAAAGTTTAGATCACTGATGGGGATCCAGTCTAATTTGATTCACTTGTGAAGACTTATTGCCTGAGTCTGATGTGTTGACTGATGAAGACTAACAGAATAAGAGAAGCTTGGATTAAAGAGATTGGTAGGGATTAGCAGAAAAAAGGAGCAGAAAGACCAGGGAAAAGACCATTGAAGGTAGCTGGAAAGAGAAAAAGATAAAGAACAATGAGAAAATATTTAAAGAGTTAAAATAAAAAGAGAAATACAGATGATTTTAAAGAAAGAATAAAAATAATTAATGAAGAAACAAAAGAATTAAAAGATATAAAAAAGAGGATTTAAATAAATAAAAAGAATAAAGAATTAAATAAGTAAAAGGACTAAATGATAAGAAAAGGAATTTATTAAGAAGTTGATTGAGTTGGATGAGACAGGAGAAGATGGGAACAGCACAGAGAAACTTTGAAATCAGGGCCAGAATTTTACCAGGTCATTAAGAGGAGCAAAAGCAGAGCAACAGGCAACTTCAAGTTTTACTGAGAATTGACACAGGACAGGGAAACATGGAGAAATGTTGAGCAAACCCCAGAAATTCAAAAGCACTAAGTAAAACATGAGAGGAAACCATTCAAAACAACACAGAAAAACATAACAGGGAAACTGTTCAAAATGCAGAGCCATGGTTTTCCTGGAGCAAGGAGACAACAGGTTTAACCCAAGAGCAGGGCAGTTGGTTGGAAAAACTGTTTGGGGGAAAGGTCAATCCAGCCACATGATTGGCTGAAGGCCAAAGCCTGTTTTATCTATGTTTTTTTAGTAAAACAGAAGGAGAAAAAGCCTAATAAATTGGGAGTATTAACAGGGGAAATTCTGCTCTGATTGGCTGAAGTAAGTACATAAGTTTAAATTTTTATAGATCAAGATTTTCCACATGGTTTAAGCCTGAAAAATAAAGGAATCAGAAAGGAAAAGGGTTGAAATAATGAGCTATTTAAGGGAAAACAGACTGAAACAAGGGGATATCCAGAGCCAGAAATCAGACAAAAATTCCAAGACATAGGAGCAGGAGCCCAAGACATCAATGAAAGAGTACAAGGCCAAGAGCAGGATAGTGCTGGACTCAGAGGCTCAGAAAGTAGGACAAAAAGAACATTGCAAGGACTCTAATATGCTGAGCAGGAGTTCAAGAACAAAGAAAATGATCCCACAACCAAGTACAAGGTGTCCAGGAGATAAAAAAGGACTATGAGACTTGACAACCCAAATATATTCCTCCTAAATCAGGCCATATGCTGTAAAAGTGAAATTAATGCTGCTTTACTATGGCCTTCAAATCTTGATATATGCAAAGACTTGGTTGGTTTTACTTTCAACTTTGGTAATTATTCATCTTCCTTAAATGTCTCAATATTAAAGCCCACCAATTCTATATTATCTTACCTGTACACATCTGATCCTGGTACAAGTTCAGCTCAACATTACCTCATCAGCCACACTGCCTACCTAGTGAATGATCAGTGTTCCCAGTCTACTATTTAAGTAGAATTACTTCTCCTAATAAAGACAAGTTTATCCACATTTGTGTTAGCTTTTGTATTATTAAAGCTTTTTACTTTCCTTTTTGTAAAAAGGAAATCCTTGTCTTTTGTTTGAGGAAATTAAGGTATATGTCCTTAATTTTTCCCTGAAGGCTAACCCAAGGCTAGCTTTGAACCTCAAATCTTTTGTTATAAATATTTCTTGTTGTGTCCTCCTGGATGTTGTCCCCAGGAGCCAAACACAACAAAATGGTGCTCACTACAGGGGCTGCAAGCCCCTTGGTTACTCTGCTCACCGCACTTTCTCTGGCCCTTCTCTCTTTGTTACTGAAGTACCTGAGCCACCCAAAGTTTCAAGTCACCCACTTGAAGAATTTATTACCAACTCTCCCAATCCACCCTTGGTAATGGTGTTATTGCCCAGGCCCTTGTGAGCCCCCTCCCAGCTTTCTCTCTTGATCTCAAACAAGCTTGTGCCACCGCTTGCTCCCTTCTCTACACTGGTATGATAGTCATGTATTCTATTCCTGGTCTCTGTCCTGGGAATACTTCCAAAGATTTTTATTTCTTCTTGCTATACTTCAGTTTCCTGCCTAGTTTGATGAAATCAATGGAAACCATTGGCATGCTAATTAATTGATTCATCCTGTCTGCCTTGGTTCACTGTCAACTAGCTCTTGGCTCACAAAATCAGCTCATATCTGCAGTGGCATCTGCAGTGACTATAAGGTTACGCCTCCCCCTTAGGCCTCCACTTCAATTCCTGCCAAATGCTTGGGGATCTCCACCAAATTGTGTTTGAACAATTGTCCAAAAGTTACTGAAAAGCCCAAGAAAAGCCCTTGAATTAACAATTGTGGAATTCTTCCAAATATGCCCCACCTAACCCACTCAAGAGACACCCCTGGTTAAATATCATGTGCAAGAGCAGCCAGGAGCAGTGTTAATTGCATCCAAAGCAGGTTCCTCAATTTTTTTTGAGTTAGGTTTCCTTTTTGATTATGTACATTCAAAATTTGTCAAGATTTTCCCGCCTTGAGAAATACACTCATATTTGCTCATATCATTGATCAATTAGTTTGGTGACATTCAATCTCCCATCCCAATTTCCTCATCCCCTTAAATGAATGCAAGAGTTGTAAAAGACCTTGCTTCATAATTCTCTACTATAATAAAGTTTGAAATTTTTTTAGTCTAAATTTGGTCATTTGGTTTTTTCTGTTGCTTTTGGTGTTCAGTTGGTTCTTCCCCCCTGTGGCCTCCCAGGAATTGTTGATAAAACCCTTTTGGTTTTTGCTGAAACTGCAATTTTTATTGTGGTTTAGAGCTTGGTTTTAATTCCTACTAATCTGCCCCATTTCTCACAGTGATCAATAATAATGCACAAAATATGACATATCAGTAATTGACTCACAGTCTCTTTTCTTGTACAGTAGTTTTCAAACCTGTTGAGATAAACGTATATTAGTCAATTTAGAGCCCACAGGTTCAGTCACAAAACAAATTTCAACTGGAACCATTTGAAGGCCAATTTACTAAATAAAGCTTCCATTTATCTATAGCTGGAAAACCAAAATAGTCAATCACACAACAAAAATAAAGTCAAATACTGAATCCCATAAATGAGACAGCAAACACATGGAGCTCAAATTCAAAATCACACAATCCAATCACATCCTGAAGCATTCTACATTAAATTTGGTTATGAGTGATGGCAAATATGATACAAACAGAGAACGCATGAGGTTTAGTCACAAAAGTCATGAACTCAAACACAAAACAACTCTTTTTTTGAAAATATTGATTATTTTTGGGGCTCAAATTGGAAATAGTGTATTTCATGAGTGAATCCACCAAAATCTATTCAGGAAACTACAGCATTATTCTCAATGTATGTGCATCTAAATTTGGGCATTTATGTTAAAGAGAATGTCTCAAAAAAGGGCACACAGTTAAATAAAATTAATTTTCTTTAAATACTTTACTTTTCTGTTTTAATAGAATTTTATTGCTTTTAGCTTACAATAAGTTTCATGAGCAAAGATAATTTTGACATTGCAAAGGAGCCTTGGCAGGAGCTACTCCAAGCTCAGGCTGCTGAGCTAAGGAGCGCAACCACTGTGTTTCCTGTGTACACCCAATTTAATGCAAGTTGTGAGGAGGCTGAGTTGTATGTGTCACCAGGCCCACCTACATATGGATTTTCTGATAGCCAATATGGTGCTCCCCAAGACTAGGCCCAACCTACGCCTGTGCCACATTTTGGAGACTGGAAAACTGTAGCCCCCTCCAACCATTGCTCAAGAATTCAGGCCAAGTAAACCTTTCCCTGTCTAATCTGGGTCCCCTTATTCCCAAAGGCCCCCAAAAACATCACATCATAACCAATGAAATCATAGAGGAGATTATGAGCTCAAGCAGAGTGGCATAAATTTTTCCAAATTGCCACTTAGCTTCAATTTACCAAGGCAGTGATCAAGCGGTAGTTCTGGGCCCTGTTGTAGAGAGGTGGTATCAAGCTAGCCAAGAATCCAAAGAAGCAGCAAGATTATCAGATCAAGGAAGCATATCCCATCATGCTTGACCTTCTGCAACGTGACCCATACCTCCAATTGACTGAGGTATGTTGCTTACTTGGGCTCCAGGGCATTTTCATTGCCAGCCACAAAGCACAGCTCTGGATGCATGGGCTTGTAGTCAGTGTTATGATTCTGACCAATCAGCCAGCCAATGAGTTGGATGATGCTCTGATTTTCCCTATGACTGTGCAATTAGTGCCACCCTCACCCGCTGCCTGTCCTCTATTTTAGATAATGTCATATTTATAGTCTATTATAAATTATCATTGAAAGTCCATGATTATGACACTTTGAGTTAAAAGAACACCCCCAAGGGCAAAAAAAGGAACTGGAGGGATTGTGATTGGTGTGTTCCTAGCAGCTTCCCCAAAAGGGACTGTTTTCTATCAAACCATGACCAGCTACACCAATGGGTACTGGTACAAGAAATTCCTCTCTGATGTTATTGCCACCTGGAGCTTGGCCAATTTAAAATTCCAAATATTACTGAGGCACCAAATGGAGTGCGCTAAAGTGGCCTTCAAGAAAATACAAGCAAAAAGCCACAACATCTCCATTTTCCCTGCCAGCCATGCCAATCTTTACCTGGGGGATGTGCTATTCTTTAACATGGGGGACACAATCTGTGAGTGCAACCCCACAACCTTCATCCAGGTGGTTAGTGAGGCCAATGACCACATTGTGCTGTTTCCCCGTCAGAAGGTTGCTGACATGTTCACAAAAATGGCCCTGAATGCTCACAGTAGCAGCCAATCACTTAAGGATCCCCAGCTGCCCCCTTGCAATTCCCCAGTGTACAAGCCAATTGCCGTCCTCCCTGAGTCTGAATATGATGGCATGCATCATAAATTCCTCAGATCTGCTCAAGGCACTCAATTGCCACTGGGTCCTCCAGCTGCCCTAGTCTCCATCCAATCCTCCCAGGTGACAAGCACCCCCCAGCCAATCAAGTCATCCCCCACAATCCAGCCTGCCAACTAGTTTTCCCTGCCCAATCCCATTTTGCTCAATAAAACTTGCCCCCTCCCCAATAATTTTTATTTTATAATATATTTGTTTAACTTGTATGTATTTTTATTGTTATAATATATATTTTACATTTAACTACAGTGATAATTGATTTTTATCATGCAATAAGTTAAATTGGCTACTTTAATATTTACCAATTCTATTGTTTTCTATTATACCTTTAATATTTTCAAGGCACTACAATAAAATGACTTTAAAAGCTACAAGTGCTAAAGACCAGCTAATTAGAATGGGCATATATTTGTGCTGTCTTTGTGCTTGGCTCAGACCAGACACACCTCAGTTATTGCACCCAGTTTAACCTAATGAAATAGTTCTGTTGAAAATAGGAAATGTGTTTGTTTGCAAATTGTCACGCCAACTTGTGGTCAATCTAGCACCAGAGAACCCAGTGATTGGGTGCTAGATTAATCACAATTTGGTGTGCCAATTTGCAAACAAAGACATGTCTTATTTTCAACAGAACTATTTCATTAAGTTAAACTGGGTGCAATAACTGAGGTGTGTCTGGTCTGAGCCAAACACAAAGACAGATCAAATGTACACCCACTTCAGTTGGCTGGTTTGTAGCACTTGTAGCTTTTAAAGTCATTTTATTGTAGCGCTTCAAAAATATTAAAGCTATAATAGAAACAAATAGAATTAACAAAAATAATCCATCTCACTGCATATACTCTCTGAACTGTATGATCTACATAAAACCCCTGAGTGTGATTATTTTTTTAATAAATTTGTACTCTGCCCATAATTAGCATACCAAGTTAAGAACAAATTATACTGTACTTGGAAAAAACATGTACATGAACAAAGCATGTTGTTCATGATACTAAGAATGGGTTGGTATATACAAACAATATGCAGAATATTAATATAAATTGAATACTATTAATTAAAGCTAATAAAAATCCATATTTAAAATCAGATGTATTTATTAAATTTCAATTAGATACAATAGATTAGATATTGTTTATTGGGGTATTTTTATTGGTATAAAAGGGGTTGGTGTTAGGACAAGGAAAACATGTTGGAATTGGAGGCAATGGTCAAGGAGTTGGATGCAGCGGTGGCTAAAATTGAGAAGGTCAATCAAAAGGCAAAGTACATGCTCAAGGAGGTGGTTTTAGAAGGTTACAAACTGAACAATTTTACCGTGAAGGCCATGAAGAAGAATATACCCAATACTACTGACAAACTTGCAACAAGGCTCCTTAATGTACAGAAAGATGTTCTTGCTGACCTACAGTTCAAGCCACAGGGGTTTACAACTGCAGAGGCGTGGTCAAAGGATCCTGAGATGTTTGAGCAACTAAAAAATAAAAAGAAACAGAAACCAACATAATATGGCCATCAACCATCAAGTGACACATCCTGTGAAGCAGCCCCTGTCAAAGAGGCAACAGGTAAATATATAGAAGAAGGTAAAAATAAAATATTAATAAATAAAAAGATTTTACTAACTTTTTTATTTATAGAAGAGAATAAATTATTAGTCTGCCAATACCTAAAGCCCTATGTATCCCAAACCTTTTACAGCAACTATGCCCCCATATAGGGCATCAGCTGGTCCTGACTCCAGCCACCTGCTCCAAAATGATTAAAAAATAGAAAAAAATACCATATGAAGTCAGAGCAACTTGCAAAGCTCCAACCAACACCAGATGACACTGAATGGCAGGTCTTGGCTTTAGCTGAGGCCCCTAACCTCCACCTTGACCAGTACATCACACCCCCGAAATTCTGCAAGCTTTTGTCCTCCTTTTCTGGGATTTTTTCAAAACCATGCCACACTGTAAATTCAGAACCTAAAGTTAAAAATGTGGGATTACCAAATTCTTTTACGTGAACTCACCAACTTAATGGAGTAATTTTCATCCCAGAACAACTTACTTTTTACATAAAAGGATGAAAAACATTCCAGTAAGTTGGTGAGTTCACACAAAAAAATTTGGTAATCCCACATTTTTACCTTTAGGTTCTGAATCTAAAGTATCAAAACTTACCCAAAATGGAGAGGGGACAAGAATTATGCTTCTGTTTCTTAACCAAACACACAATATTTCACGTCCTAAAAATTTTTAAAGAAAAAATAACCAACTTTACCAACAGTTTGTTTGTTGTCCTGCTTGCCAGTGTGGGTGTCCTCAGAGACTTTGGGGCCTCTTTGAGCTCTGACAAGACTGGAATACTGCCAACCATAGAAAAACCCTTTGCTATCATATCTACAAAAAATAAAATAAGTACCCTATACAATAAATTTTATGATTTCTCAGCCCTGTTTGTGGGGAAGAGACTTCACTTAATTGTTTACCTAGGTCTTTTTGTAATAATGGGGATTAAAGCAGAAGCACACAACCCATCTGATGTGATAATAAAGCTGGATTAAATTAGACATTTACTATATGGGAAAAAATTGCCCCTGGGTACAGCTCAATTGAGCATGTTATTCTGGATGTAATTATTCTTGCTGCCACATATGGGATGGTAGCTCCACCTGAAAAAATCCTCCTTGTCAATTGCATCACAGTGCATCTTTACTCAAGCTGCCACAATCTATATAGTACAGGAGCAATGTCAACATACGCTTTAGCAATAAAAATTGCTATTTTATTTCAATGTCAAGTCCTGGAATTCTGCCACTCACACCCCCAATAAAGCTCTAAACCCAAATAAAAATTTTAATTTTTTATATATAGTTTCTTTACAATCTACTCTAATCAAACCATTCAAATTCAACAAATAAATTCATTATATAACAATAATTATTTTTGTTTGTTATTCATTCATTCATTCATCCTTCTTTTCTTTGTTAATTTTTATTATACATAATGGTATGCAATCAAAATCATATAAAGAACGTCAATATAAACTAACTTAAATAAAATCATAATATAAAAATATAATTATTTTTGTGTGTTACTCATTCAATTGGCTTTGCTTTATTGATTTTTATTATACCTGACAGTATACACACAGAATCACTGAAATAAAATCAATATAAATTAGAATAAATAAAAATAGATATTAAAAAATAAAATGCAAAAAAAACATTTGGAATAGCTAAGCCTTTAATTGATTGGCCGCTTGAAGAGGCATGCAGGGAGAAACAAATCAGTGTGACCATAAAATTTAGTCATGATTTTAGCTGGGAGGGTATGGACACCAACCTGCAGCAAATTGAATAAATCATCAGGCCCAGGTGGCACCCTTTCCTTGACCACTTGTTTGAGCCACCCAAAGACCTCCTCAATTGGGTTGAGGAATGAGAAATAGGCAGTGAGAAATAGCAGGAGCAAATTGAATGTGGCCAATTGTTGGGAGCCAATTTCTACACCTGTATCTATCATTGGAAACTCTTCAAGAATATCTGCCACCTTGTGGAGTCTGACTTTATCTAGAACAATGACATTGGTTAAGTCCAGGCTTGTGCGTCTCAGGTGCTCCCAAACTAATTGGAGAAATTCCAGATAGGTCTCACAATTATGGGAACCCTTGATCATCTGGTATATTTCAATACTAAGGGGACCAAGCAGAACTATCATTGAGCAGGAAATAGAACTCACAGCTGCACACTGGTACATGCCGTTCTTTTTGTCTTTGGGGATGTAGCCATATTTATTGTGCATGGAGGACGCAAAAGATGACTTGTCAATGTAGTAGAATTTGATGGTCCCCTTTCCTTGAGAGCAGTGAATGTCTTGGCGTATTTCTGGTAGGTTTCAATGTTGTCTGGGCTATTGCAGTTATAGGGAGATACCCTGAGTTTTTTCCAGAAGAATCTCAAACTCTTCACAGCATAATAGAATGTGAAAATTGAGGCCTCAATCATGAAAGTTAACTCAATCATTGACTAAATATTTTCCAGTTCAAGATGGCAGTTTTAATTGATCCACTTCTGGATTACCCACAGGTGTTCCTTGGTGAGCATGGTAGAAACACACAAGGATTTCTCTGCGGCAAGAACTTGGCCAGTATTAATGTACTTGTTGAAGGTTTTGAAGGTTTATTTGGGATTCATCCCAACAAGGGCTGCAGCTGTCTTGTAGTTCCCAGATTCCTGCATAATCCTGGGAAGGATGATGTGTTTGATGTCAGGAATGACCTTTCAGGTGGCCTTGGTGGGTTCAGGTAAACTGAGATCCTGCTCAGGGACAGGTACTGTGACCATACAACAGTCACTTTTAGTATTTAGCCAAATAAATACCCCAATATATGAGGTTGTTCTGTTTTTGCTGTTTATTTAATATGGATAATTTTGTCTGAAATTCTTTGGGAAAAGATCCCTAGATGGTAGCTGGTATTTATATTTGATAAAAGAATAGAATATGGTTTTGTTAGTTAGGTTGTACTAACTGAAAAAACTAAGGCAAGATTGACCAAGTCAATCTTGAGACTAGGTGTCTCAAATCAATTGATTAACTGGGAAGGTTAATTGATATATATACCTTAGAATATGGTTAATGGGGAGTTAATCATAGGGTTAAAATGGAATTGACTATGTGTTGAGCAGTCCTGGTTATTTGATGATGGTTCAAGTTAATTATTATACACTTTATACAGTAACCTGCATAAGTAATGGGTCAACATCATTTTTTAAGATAATGCAAGATTATACAAATTGAAAATGAGCAAAATTAGTATGAAAAGATGCACCGCAAAATTTTACACAAGGCTTTAACAAAAAATGCAAAAAAATAAATAAAAGTGAAACAAAAATAAAACAAAATAAAAAATATACATATGCATTATCATATTTAGATAACTTACAATATTAAATATCTCAAGTACTTAGTACTTTGTTGGTCCCCCTTTGGCTTTGATAACTGCAGCAAGTCTTCTAGGCACTTAGTAGACAAGATTTTTGAGAGTTTCCATAGGAATTGCCTCCCATGCTTTAGCCGCTCCAAATTTTAGATCCAATATGGATTGTTTGGAGCCTTCTGGAAAATTAGACTTAATGGTATCCCAAAGCTGTTTAATAGGACTTAAGTCTGGGCTTTGAGGAGGCCAATCCAAACAAATAATATGTTTAGAATCCAAATATTTCTTAATAATCTTGGCCTTGTGGACAGTGGGGTTATCTTGCATAAAGATATAATTGGCTGGATCTTGCAGATCCCTCATAAAACAACATAGATTCCAATCAAGGATCCTTTTGTAAATAACAGCATCCATCTTCCCAGTGAGTGGCTGGATCTCTTCTCTTTTATTGGCTGTAAAACAACCCAAAACATAGCACCCACATGCTTATCTTTAACAGTACCTGCTGGTTTCCTGTCCACCAGTCCCCAAGTGTGTCCTGGATTGTAGCCAGGGACCAGCTGGAAGGGATTGTCATTATCTAGTAAGGAAAAATGTATCTCAGAAATATGTATAGGGGTCAAAATGGGCTTTTATTCACTCTCAGAAGGAAAATCCCCTTAGAAACCTTCTGGTATATGGCCCAGGGGTCAAGGAAACAATATGGATTTGCCAATACTTGGAGTCCTCCAACAATATCTTGGACTTCTTTTACTTGGTCTTGGACTTCTTCTCCTTAAACTTAGACTTCTGTGCATTGGACTTGGACTCATGCTCCTTAAACCTGGACTCCTGCACCGCGCTTAGTATCCAGCTCCTTATTTCAAGCTCCAGCTCCTTAATCTTGGACTCCTGCTCCTTTATCTTGGGCTTCAGCTCTCTGTATAGCTCTAGTGGCCTTGGTATTTCACTTGATTCTGTTCAACCAAGCTCCTGCTGATGATCAAAAGGCTTCTACAAACCTCTTGGCAGAAACTCAAAAGGCCCAGGAAAGACCTCCAAAAAGACCCAGAAAGACCCTGTAACTTTCCAGCCAGCCACCTTCTTATAGTGTCCTTTTCCCAACGGTTCTGCCTTTAAAATGGCTTTCTTCAGAAGCTAAGCCATTGCCGCTCACTTTTTCCTATGATGACTTAAGCTTACATACTTACTTTCTCAAAAGCTTAAAGTATTAATTCACTATTTCCTTGCTTATATGTTAAGCTTTTGGCTTCCAACCAATTATTTTCATCAGGAAACCTGCCAGAACTCAACCAATGAATGCAGAGCGCAGAAATAGACCATTTCTGAAGTTCCACCGGGATCCAAATATGAAAATAATTTCCACAGTTCAAACCGCTCAAATTAACAACTCTTTACCCACCAAAACAACAACTGGTCCATAATTCTGGCACCATTTCTCCCTAAATTCAACCTAAACCAATTTAAATAGTAGAATAATATTTAAATTGTTCTTTCTGGACCTTTTCAACGTTTTCCCTATATATTTACAAATCTTGTAAAATCCAAGGAAAACGTCCCACCAAAACAACTTTGTATCCCGCTCTCATAGCAACATACCTTTTTCTATCCTAGGAACTTAATAAATATCTTACCCACACTTCTATCCACATTCTTCTTGATTTTAATACTAAACCAAGGAAAAATATGCCATATCTTCCCACTTTGGCAAATCAATTTGGCAAAATCTTGGCTCATTTCTCCAGACCAACAGTTCTTCACCATCATCTTTGGATCTTTCAGCCAGCTCATATTCCAGCTCTTCAGCTTAACCAGAAATCAGTCCATTAACTTCATCAGTCCTCTGGCTACTCCTGCAACACAATCTTCTGGTCCTTTAGCCAACCTGCATCATAATCAGCTAGTCCTGCATCATAAGATTCTGGTCCTTCAGCTTATTCTCAACCAGTTCCTCAACAAATCCTCACTGGGAACCTCCTTAGTTCCCTCTGCATACTGAACCATATTGGTTCCAACAATTCAATATGAATCAACAGTCCATCAAATAGCCTTCACTGTGATCAAACAGTCCCTCTTGCTAGTCTCCCCTGTTAATTCTGTGAACCACCTTGGTTCTTTATCTCAGTCCCCATTACCAGAACTTGTAGACCCAGGCATGAGTCTACATTGAACTGGCGTTTGACTGGGCCCTCACAAGTGGCACTCCACTTAGGCCATTCAATCATAGATTAATGTCTATGTGTTGTCTTTACCCACCCAGGTGATTAAGTATGAGCTTTCAGTCACAGAGTAATCAGCTCTCCTTCCCAGAGGCCTGATCACACCAAGTTCTACAGCTTGCTTCCCCAAGCAAACCGCCTTGGTGACACCTCTGAGCAAATCTATGCCCTCCAATGCTCACTTTGGGTTTCCCCCAAAGCTCCCATAGGGGCATAAACAAGGACACCCTACCAGTCCATTAGGTAGGATGCTTGCTCACAGACCTCCTGTAAGTGTATTAGGGTAAGTAGAGCCCTCAGAGCTCTTCCCCTCCCTGGAAGCCCGTGTTACCCGCCAGGGGTCCAAAACCTTCTCCCCCCCAAACAGACAAAGTTCCCTGCTTGCTATCTCAGTCTTCACCCTTCCGCAGCCACAGTTCCCTGCAAGGTGAATAACTATAGCCCAAAGCAGCCAATATCTTCTGCTGGGTGAAGGCAACATCTGCCTCTGGTAGTCCTTTGTTACCTACCATCCAGGCCTTACTTACCCTAGTAGTTCTATGTTACCTACTAGGCCTCTACTTGCAACAAACAACCAAACTTTTGCTTGGTCAACATTAGCCCCGTCTGCAAACCACCAAACATGTGGATCACCACAGTAACTTTTAAACAGCAGAGCTTGAGTGAGTCTCCTGGTTTCCAGTAGCAAGTTTTGGGTCTCTGAGATCCACTGAGAAGCACTTTGGTCTCAACAGGCCAAATAATCTAGTCCCAGAAAGATATAAGGTGATTAATATATCAACAAGCAAAGTCCAATCTTTTAGCCATATTTTCTGGAGAAATAAAGGATTTTTTCTTACATCATACTCAAATATCTCTTGATCATGTAGTTTTATATGTACAGTAGTCTCAGAAAATTCAACTTCTAAGGAGTTTTTGTACATTTGTTTAATTTGTTTGGCTGATAAAAAGCAATTTTTTAAAACCTTTCTAATTACCAATAAATCATTTTTCTCACTAGCTTTTTTAGGACAACCTGTTCTTAGAAAATTCTTCACTGAGTTAGCTTTTTGGTGCTGTAGGTAAATTCCTTGGGCAGTTTCTTTGCCAATCTTGAGTTCCTTGGCTATCTTTCTATAGGATAACCCCATATCTTTTACTAGGATAACTTGACCAAAAGTATACTTATGTATTTCTCTTGTTTTAGCTATCTTTTCTGGTCAAAAGATTCTCTAACCTCAGTTTTATTATATAGGTAAGTTTGATAAGGTGGCTCTGTTTCATAAGCATTTTATGAGCATAACTCTTATATAGATCAAAAAGCTATAATAGTGTTGATTTTCAATTTTGCTTTATATTTGTTTCACTTCTATTTATTTTTGCATATTTTTGTTAAAGCCTTGTGTAAAATTTTGTGGTGCATCTTTTCATGCCAATTTTACTCATTTTTAATTTATAAAATCTTTATCTTAAAAAATACTGTTAGCCCATTACTTATGCAGGTTACTGTAATAGCTGACTCAACCCAGTATTGAATTGGAGATTATCTTCTGTGTGATCAATGGTTTTTACTATGTGGACTGGTGATTATATGTCATATAAACTAGTGATTATACAACATGTATTTACTACCATTAACAGGTTGATAAAAGTGATTATACTGTGTGTAATTGTCAGGAATATTCCTGACATAAAGCTAATACTGACTGAAAGGAAAAGTTGGGGGGAATAACTGAGATCCCAATTTTTGGGGCAAAATTTGATATGGAATTTCCCCCCTTATTAGGGAAAAATAAAAATAAATTTGGGGAAAAATCAGACCTTGGTGGGCGCCAAACTAATTTATCATCTGGACAGGCGCCTGCTGCCACCGCAAAGACACCCGCCAGCACCCAGCCGGCCACCTGCCAGCCCACCCGCTTGCTTCCCGGACCCCAGCCAGATGCCTGTCACCCATCTGGGTCCCAGGGCCCACCCTGCAACCAATCAAAAATTCCCCTGGGGTACAGCCAATCAAATAAGTCCCTGACAACAGGGGAAACTTCAGAAGATAAAATTCCCCCTCCAGAAGAGGGCAGGAATAATATTTCAGATTTTAAAAATAAGTTTGCCACCAACTAATCAGGTGCTAATTCACTGGCCACATGGGCAAGGCCAAACTCCATCCAAAACAATGTTCTTGACACCAAAATAGCTTCTGAAAAGGAGTTGACTCACAACCTTCACCTAGCACCAGGGCAACAAGAAACTATTGATTTACCTCAAGAATTTCTCAACCAGCCACAGGTAGCAAGAGAACAGGAATTTGACCATCTTCCCAAGCCCCAATTGCCATTCCTACTTTCCAAACTTCTAGGATCTCCCATCCCCTGTTTTCCCTCCCAATTGCAAATCTTTGCACAGGGGAGAGGATTATAAATAAAGGATCCCACCTCAGTAATAGCTTGTGCTATTATTGAGATTAACACTCTCAATAAAGTGAAATTCAACTTACAACTAAAATTTAACTACCAATCAGCCCCTGCCAACTCTCCAATCCAAGGAAGATGAACCATCTCATCTTCACAGCTGTGCTCACAGCTTGCCTTGGGATTGGAGGCTACCAACAAGGGTCAGAGTTCTTTGGGCCCTCCCCAGATGGACTAGGTCATGACCCCCACTACAACCCTGGTCAACTGAATTCCTCCCAGACTGGACCCTGGTCTACCCTGGTGTCTCCACATTCTACACTCTCTATTGCAATGTACACGTCCATGTACTACATCTTAACCTACTTTGCTGGGAGTTTTGGGAGATACAACGTACATGCAAAGATCTTCTGCTGGCTAATGACCGTGTACCCTATTGTTACCACCTTGACTGGGTTCCAGTTCACCAACCTGTTGTCATAAATCCTGAAAGTGGTACCTACAGTAACTGTGTATTACAGTAATTGATCAGATTTACTCACAATGACTTGCAGTATTTGGTGTGAATTAATTAACTGCAAAGGTTAATTAATATAATTGATAAGGGTTCAATTAACAGAAGGAAAACGTTCAAATACAGGCAAGGTTGCCTGGATATTTAGAATTTATCAGCTGGTTCCCAGTTGAAATAACAATAAATTGGATCTGGAATACACAGATTCCACAAGGTTTTGGTGCCGGAAGCTTGGGATGCTTCAAGCCAAAACAAAACATTTCACCAAAGGGAATCAGGTGATTCCTGAATAAACTAGGTACATTCTCATAGATGAAGTAGTATAAAATCTTTCAGGTAAAGATCCAGATTTGAAATACATATATTTCACCAGGATTTGGCACCAGGAGCTTGAGAAGTTCTATGCCAAATCAATACATTGAAATGAAAGGTATCATGTGATTCCTTTGCATTGTAGGTACATTCTCATAGGTTGAGAAATGTGGGGATCTTTTAGGTAAAAATCTGGATTAGATGAAATTAATATGTCATAAATTATGTGATAGGAATCAAGGGTTTATTCTTGAACCAGAGGAATTTTCAGCCAAATATGCCCCAAATGGTATATAAGCAAAAACAGCAACATTCTAATAAAATATATTGTCAATTTTGACGTTTTCCCCTCAATCTTTTTTGATTGATATGTCTTCTCTATTGTTATTCAAAAGAGCTAAGTTTGGAGTCCTCTGAGTTGAAACTGCTGCCGCTAGAAAGGAAATTCCTGAAGGCTTCATGGAGAGGCCTGGGAGAGTCTTGAGGTTACAAATACTTTTCCTAAGGAATTGTTAGTAGAAGTTAAAGCAGCTTTTGAGGAGTTATATTCAGACTATTTTTCTAAAGATGGAACCCCAGAACAAGGGAATCAGATTTATGCCTGGGATTTATGAAAATTGCTGGTAGGGTTTGATGAGATCTTGCAACAGGTGAAACATGCAGCAAACTGAGAGATTGAAGTTCTCAAGGTGAGGGAAGAGAAAAGTGTTGAAATTATGGCCAGGTAATTTGGTGACAATAAGGTGTTGTCACAGAAAATTGCCTCCTTGGAGATAAAGCATGCCAAAGCTTTATTCCATGGAGTTTCTGGCAACAAGAGTCAGCCAGAAAATGATAATAATAAGCTCAACTGGTATGAACCGGATCCCTCATAGGTACACAAGGCATGGGCACCTTGTTGTAAAAGGCTGCAACCTTCTTGAGCACTAGCTGACTCTCTGTAGTTCTATAGAACTTAGGATTGTTGTTGTCTTTCTGGTCACTATCACTGACGTAAGGCTTGTAGCTAGTTTCAACCACAGGCTTTACCTTTTCCATCATGACTGCCAGAACTGCTTCCTGCAGGCAGACAGGGTCAAACACAAAGAAAGTAAGTTATATCTCTCTTTTGTTAACTTTCTTAGTAGTTGTAACCTTAGTGGGCTTTTGGGTCAGCTTGGAGACCCTAGGGTTGATGCTCTGCACCCTTGCATGTTGTTCTCCTCAAACTGGTTGTGTCAGTGCAACCTCACCATTGAACTCTTCTCTCCTGTCTCCTTCCTGAGTAGGCACTTGTGTTGCACCAACTCAATTTTTTGACCCACAGGGGCAACTGCAACCCAATGTACAATAGCTGCATTACTAATCTGTTGTTGTGTTTGTTTCATTTTAAAATTTAATAAATATTAAATAAAATTCAATTAAGTTTCTCACTGATTTTGATTTTTGATTTATATCTGAATATGGATATTTAATTAGATTTTTCCCATCCAATATCTTGATTATAGATTTTTTATTTCTTAATTAGTTGTTTTTAGTTTTACAACGCCCATTTTAGAATACCCAAAATAATTCCCACCCTTTTTCCCAAAGTTTACACCATATTTAAACACCCAGCACAAATTTTTTAAAATTTATGTTTCAGATCTTGTGTCTTATTTTAGACATCATGATATCTGCCGCAAATGTGCTAATAAATGATGGATTTGATGGACATTAAGTTTAAAGTCAGATCCAGAATGTAATTAAATATTAGGCAATTGCTCAACCAATTGATTAAGAACTAGTGGATACCAGATAATTCTTGGTTTTACTCAAATCCTCTTGGCAATTAAGTATTTCAAAGGTTGCAAATAAGGGCAACAAACAAATCATTCAATTTCTGATATAAAGCTCATACTTGGTGCCTAAGTCTGGAGCCCTAAACAGAGGTGACATCAACAATTTAATTGCTCAATCAATCTCTACTTCCAGGTGCAAAATCAATAGCCAATATTGTTATTGATACTAATATCTGTATTAATGCCAAGCCTGGTCTATTTTCCTGGTTCTCTATCCCATCAATTCTCCCTCTCTTAATTTTCCACTCTACTATAAATACTTGGTAAATATATCAAATGAAGATAAGTTTTTACCCCCATCTATTGTTCACTCCTACTTTGGTTTTATTACCCTGTTATAAGGTATAGTAATTGAAAAATTACCAGGGTTAATTCTTGCTAGCTTACACCAACAGTCTACACTTACAACAGTATTATTCTTGTTTACAATCCATTGCATATAACACTCAAGTGGTTTCATTTAAATGTTGAGTTGCTATTGTGTTTTGTTTTTGGTTTGAGTTTTAACTCACCATGTGTGAGTGTATTTTGTCACCAATTTACATAGTAAACATGTGTGAACTGAAGGTCACCTCACATCATTTTGTTTGTGAATCCACATGTTTTGGTTTGTATTTTGAATAGTTTTGTTTTGCGTGTGAGCACTTCTTTGCTGTGTTGACCCATTTCACCCATTAACGCCAAAAATCCCTGTTAACAGAGTGTATATTTTACACTGACAGTTGGAATTTGTTTAAATCTGAGTTCCTTTTGTTTAAATCTCAACTATTTTTGGTTGTTAACATAGCTTTAAAACTACTTTATATAAAGAAAGATCAATATTTGATATACTTCATATAAGCACAACTGTGAATATCTTAGATTTTATTAGAAAATTAACAGAAGTTAAGACATTTTATTCACTTTCAACTATAACTATTTATCACAAACTTATAATATATATATATATTAAATCTGCACTATCTAATTAAATTAAAAAATGTAAAGCTTTAAACTAAAAGGTAAATGATAAAACCTAAAAAGTAAAATTTAAAGCAAAAAAGTTAAAAGTAAAAAATCATATAAGCAAGCAAGTTTATTCTTCACCCTTCTTCCCCTTCTTCATTTTAGCCCCTTCCAGGAGAGCAGTTGCAATGAGCTCAAGCTGCTGCTTGATCTCAGATGCCTTGTATTTATGCTTCATGGCATACTAGACTGCCTTTGTAAAGAAGGTCAACTTGGTGGTTGGCTTGATGGGGGCGCGGTTGGCCAGATCTCTGAGCTTGGAGATGGTTTTTTCCTGCTCATGTTGGAGAAGAGCTTGTTGAACTTTGGGTGAAGCTCAAAGTTAGCCTTGAGGTGTTTGTGATACGCCTCAAGTGTCAAAGTTGTCTTCAGCTTGCCATTGACAGCTGCTCAGTACATGTTCTATGAGGCCTTGGCTCTGGCCTTGCCTTGCCTCTGCGTGACAACCTTCCCAATCCACTGGGGCTCAAAGTACTTGAGGAAAGACTTGAGCTCTATATGCTTTGTTATGTAAGGGTTCTTTGAGAGAACCTTGAACCCCTGCGCAGTGTGCTCTGGCTTTAAAAAAGCCAAGGCACTAAATTGTGCCAGCACAAATTTGCAGGTGTCCAAGGTATCCCTCCAGCTCAACCTACTAATCTCAGCATGGGCCTGCACATTGCAAGCAACTGCTTGGCAGAAGTGGAAGTGGCACCCTGCACCTCTCCATCAAACAGCTGCTCATATGCATTGAACTGATCAGGCTCAAAGTCCATAATACATATGTGCAGGTTAAGAGAACAAAGCCCTGCATTTTCCTCTTAATCTAGGGTGGCCTGGTTCTTAACAGCATCAAGAGGGTTGGCCCCTGTAGTGAGCACCAATGTTGTAATTTTAGGCTTACACAAGGCCTATGGGGCAGGAACCCCTGCAAGGGTAGAGCCTAACCCTATTGTCCTGGAACAGGCAGACTATTAAGTGAAGACTTGAAGTAGATATATAGATAAAGCTTATTTATTAAGGGGAATGTGGGGTTTATATAGCCATCATCCCATCTTCAGGATGAACAGAGGGCAATATGAACAGTCATGTGGACATTCAGGAAAGGTTCTATTGATCTTAGTATATCATGTGAGGGATCTACAGAGATCAGGTGATACTGGATAAGTCTCAGAATAAGGTTCGGATCCCTAGTTTCAGAGTTATGGCCTCAACAAGGCAGGCACTGGTTTGGAGCTTGATAAGAGGAACAATGGATTATTATCTAGTAATAGAATCATAAACACTGCTGTATCTCTGGAAGCACTGAAGATTGGATCAAAGTAGAATAAGCCTTTCTAGGGTAGTTTTGCATGCAGAGTGTGATACTGCAATAATATTGATAGGCTAAATATTGGCTAAGCCCACATTGATAGCACCAATAGTATTGCACATATGGATCAAATTAGTACTAAGCATGGTAACCACCAGAATTAACTCATTCCACAAGTCAACTTACTATATGAGATAATCAGAATTAAAAATACTTTAATGTTGACAGCATTGAAAAGTCAGAATTAAGTTTTAACTTATGCAGACTACTAAATGTTGAGACTTTTTTAATAAGCAGAAACCTGTTTCCTGAACATTTTACTTAATAAAAATTAAGCTTCAAGATACTTTTTAGAGTAATGTGACAACATAGATTTTAAAAAGTCCATAAAAAATTATACATGAATATTAAAAAAATTCATAAAAATACACTTTTATTTTATTTTACTATAAAATTAGCTATCTTTACTATAATAAATTTTTTCCCACTTATAAAGCAAAAAATTCAATACACAAAAAGGTACTACATAAAATTTCACATATTATAGCAAAATATAGCAATCAGAAACAGTAATATAAAGTTTTTTCTATATTGAAAACTACAAAAAAAACATATAATTTACTAGTAAAATACCAATATAGGCCATTTAATACAGTCTAAAGCATCAAACTATCAATAAAAAACCAATGATTTTATAAAAGCAGTATTATAAAAGATTAATGATTTATTTAGAATAACTATTTATTTAAAAATATTATACTTAATATATAAGAACTATATAAAAAATTAGGCAATACTCAATAAATTTAATGAAAAGCTAGACTGTAATAACCTGGTTGCCATTAAGAACTGTGGCAATCTTATTGATGTATTCCCCAATCTCTGAAAGCTTATATTTGGCCTTGACAACGTCCTTTATCTTCTCTTGATACTGTTTCTCTTTGGTAGTTTTCTTCTTCTTAGATGGGCGGTTCTCAATATCTCTGATGGATGCAGCAGTCTTCCCCTGTTGGACTTTGAGATGCTTGTAGAAGGTGTTGTATCTGGGCTTGATTCCAAAGGAGGACTTGATATGCTTATGCTAGCCCTCCAAAGATGAAGTAGTTTTCATCTCATCCTTAAGATCTGCCTGGTAGCAGTTCCAGTTGGCTTTGGCTCTGGGCTTGCTCTGGCGCTTAGTGACCTTACGTCCAATCCACTGTGGTTCATAATATTCAATGAAAGGGTAGAAGGCACCATCATGTTTCTTGGCATAGGAGCTCAAAGGCTTGTATAGCATGCTCTGGCTTTACAAAGGCTAGTGCTACAAACTGCTGAATTAAGAACTTGCACTTTCCTGATGTATCTAGACAGTGGAGCTTGCTGAGCTCAGGTAGACCCTTTAGTTGCCTGTTGACAGCCTGTTGATAATGGAAAAAACACCCCCGTAACTCTCCATCAAAGGTATTTACAAAAGTGTTATACTGGGCAGTTTCATAGTCCATATTTATAGTTGAGGGGCCAAGTGCTCTATCTTGAGCTTCTTTTTCTGCAGCAAGGGTGGCTTCATCCTTTTCATCATTATCTGGATTGGCTCTAGTGTTATGGCCAGGGGGACTCTTTCTATTACTGGGTAGGGCTTTGATGCCCTCCTAAAGAATTTTAAGGGCCCTTGTGTAGATCTCTTCTGTTGCCCCAGGAAGCATAAAGTAGGCAAATGGGAGCACCTTGCCTTCAATAAGGGAATGTACAACCCATAGTTGGTAAAAAGGCGGGGGCATACTGCAAAGGTACCATCACATAACCAGGTCTCTGAATCCCTCAACTGCTCCAGGTTCTGTTGTGTAGCATAGCATATAATTCTTGCCTCTGCTTTAGGACCATCATCATGTAAAATAAATGCCTCATCACCATTGAACATCTTTAACTCCTCTGTCAAGACTAACTCTCCTTGAACCATGGCTGATTTCTTATGGGGGACTAGGTCACGGCGTTTATCACATATGTACTTCACTAACTGGTTGCATCTAGGTATGAGCTTCAGGTTCTCATTACTTAGGTGTGTGGTGGCCTTAACTGCCAGATCAGAAGCCTTGACATCTTTGGAGACTGGGACCATTTGGTAGAGGTACCACTTTAGAAGCTTTTCAATAAGATTTATTGGAGCATTGCATGTGTGCTCTCCTTTTTCACTAGTGACTTTATCCCATCCTTCTGTATTGATTCTAGCAGCACAGCTTCTATCTTTACATACATAATGCTTGCTTCTTCCTGCTCTCTTCTGATTGTTGCAATTGAAAACATAGCCATCACAGACTAAACTTGCACCTCCTTTGACAGACATTAGAGGGAAAAACCAAGGGAACTTCTTTGGGAGCTTAAACTCTCCTTTGACGTTACATATATTGTGAACCTTTAGGGGATCCCATGGGCCAATTGGTTCTTGATGATAGTCAGACAGGTAATCATCAGGATCTTCTTTATTAATACTTAATGAGGAGGATGGAGGTGCAGATTTGTTGGGTGGTGGAGGGGAATTATCTGGGTTGGATTCTTGCGCTTTCTGGAATAGGATGAGCTTGATTCC
The DNA here is from genome assembly GCA_014839935.2 of Entomophthora muscae. Classification (NCBI taxonomy): domain Eukaryota; kingdom Fungi; phylum Entomophthoromycota; class Entomophthoromycetes; order Entomophthorales; family Entomophthoraceae; genus Entomophthora; species Entomophthora muscae. Next base: position 58,149 of record QTSX02005888.1, on the reverse strand, counting down.
TTGGGACTTGATTCCTTTGAGCTTGATTTATCTGGGCTTGGCTGGGGTTCTGGACTCTTGGGTATCTTTTTTCTTCCTTGCTTGTTTAGTGAAACCTCATCTCATTCTGATTGGTACCAGCTTGGAGAAGAGGAGGGGTCAGGGGAGGGCTCTTTGCTTTCAGGGCCTGGGGTCTTCTCCTTTGTCTTCTGTTTTTTTGAGGGCTCTTTGGCTGGTTTTTTTTGGGGTAGGGACTTTGGGCCTTTCCAGAGGCTTTGGGTACTTTCTTGGTTGACTTGGGGTTATTTTGTGGCTTCTTGGAAGATTTGTCCTACAATAATTAGAGTAGAGTTCATAAAGTAAGAATAATCATGTGAGACATGAATAAAATTAAATAATAATCACCTATTTTAAATTTTATTATTAAGTAAATAGTTTATAGAAGTATAGAAAGTAATTTTAGAGCTATTTTATTGTTAAAGAATAGAAAAAAACCCATGTTTAAATAAAAAGTTGACATTCTGGTAGTTTCAGTAGTCAAAAATATTTAATTTAGTTTGTCAGCATAAAAAACACTTTAATTTTGACGTCAACATACTGACAGTCAGCATTAAAGTGGAAAAACACTGTGTAAATCACTTATAAAGCTTGGTTAATATTTTCTGGAGTTGGTTTTTTAAGGCCGAAATTGATTATTTTTAAATTTAAAAAAATTAAAGAGTTGCATATGCAGCTTATGAAAACTAAATAATAGGGATTGTAGAGGGAAGTCTGAAGTACAGCCCTGGGTACTTTGGCCTGAATTACCATACCATTGTATGTGTGCTTTTTGTTAAGCGGCAGTGTTTTACTAATAAATAAGTGAAGGTGTTGACATTCAGGCAGTCAGCGTTCTTTTATAGCAACTCTTCTATTAAATCTTGCTTAAATTATGTCACTTTGTTTGCTTAGCCAAACCCCTTTGTTGCAATTTAGGTGACATGTTGATTTGACACAAAGTCAACATTATAATTACATATATAAATTCTAGTTTTAACATATGTGTGTTGGCTTAAGTGGACTTCCGGAAATAAGCTATAGTTTATCCAGTGAGTTTAAAATAACAGTAAATATCTAAACAATACAAAAAATGCTCTGAAAGTTGGCATATGTCTTTTTTCAATGCTTATCTTAATATATATTTAATAAAAACAGTAGTATAAAATATAAAAAGTAGTTATTTTTAGAATATTGTGTATTTTATTAAGAAATTTATGGATTCTTATTTGGGGTTGACATCCAGATATTACTTACTGTAGTTGACCTTAATGTAAAAGTACAAAGAAACTTACATTTTCATAGTAAATTATATTAGTTTTTTGGCTTAGAATTAAGCCTTTGTTTAAATGGTGCCGACATTATGTCTGTTTCTTTTTAATTTTGCAATTCTGACTTAATAATTCACTATGAAAAATTAGCTTAGTTTTGGAAATGCCCAATTCCGGCGGATAAATACTAAAATAATGTCAACTTACTGAATGAGTTAATTCTAGTAGTTGCCCTAAGCATAGCATAGTGATATATATTAATACCAAAATTCACAGCAGGGAGGAGGGGAGGCGTTCCTTGAGGCCTGCTTGGAGGTCTTTTTCTCCTTGTCAGAAGAAGAATAAGTAGGCTCCTTGGCAGTCTTTTCCTTATTAGTGTTAAAGCTTGATGGGCTTTGAGTCAGCCTCAGACTGGTAAAAAATGATCAGTGAGATTATTTTCAGTTTCATTGGGAGAGAAATTGAGGGGGGAAGATGAGGGGGAGAGGGAGTCATGGCCTTGGCCTTGGAAGGCATCTTGGTATGCATGATGGTGGTGGTAGCAGGGACCTTGAAGCCTTTGGAGACTTGGCACTTGGGCTGCTTGTTGTTCGTGTTAGATCTTGGATAAAAAAGTTTAGTATTGTAAATAAAACAATATGACAGATATAAAAACAGAATGAGGTAAAGCAAAGCAAAAGATAAGTAAGAAGTATACATAGGGAGTCTTATTTAGCAAGAAAATAACATAATAAAGTAAAGGAAAGCAAATTAGAAACAAAAAGTATAGATTTAAAGGGCAAAACCATACAAAGTATATGATATGTGATGAAGCCTCAAAGATGTTAGGTTCAGCATAACATCTTAGTGCTAAATCAATGAAAAACCTATTTAAAAATAAAATGGATAAAAATTATATAGGAGAAGTAGGGAGGGTAATAGAACATGTTTGAAAAAGTTACTGTGTGGTACTTTTTATTAGAGGTTAAACACCTAAAAATGAGTAAAGGGTCAAGTTCAGCACCGTCAACCAGCTGAAAACCCCCTGATTCTCACAGTCAGGTGGAAAAAGCTGAATTCCCACTGTCAACTTTCCTGAAGTCAGCCAAAAAAAATTAAAACCACAATGTTATTTACACAGTAATTTTCAACCCTGTTGGGATAAATGAAATATCTCAGTCTAAAAACAGAAACAACTTGGTCTAAAAGCAAAATCAAAGTGGATCCAAATCTAGTGTAGCTTAATATAAATTCCTTGATTTTTGGTTTCATTTTTAGTCTAGATTTTTTGTTTACCTCAACAGGTTTGAAAATTACTGTACATGGCAAGTGGATAGTGTTATACAAGGGGGAGTTGCCTTTTCATTTTTAATAAATTACATATGAAATATATTAATGAATTGGGCTTAATTTATGTGGCACCACTTAATCATCAACCCCGGAAATGACATAATGTAAAACAAGTGGGGTATTTGATTAATGTATATCCCACTAAATCCAGTATAGTGGTGCTTAGGAGCTTAATTGACAGCTATGGATACTAATAATAAATATATAATAGAAAATAATAAATTTTATATGTGCGCAGATGTGCTTTTATTGATAAAGTTAGTTTTGGCTTGAAAAGTGTTGACCTGGCCACTCTACTTTTGGAGATTTGATCACAGGTGGTTCTAATTTTTATTGGTAAATTTACATATAGATTACCCCTTAAATTGGTCTTTGAACTAACAGAATTATTAAACAGAGTTGACTTTCAGTGTTTTTAATCTCAATTTTTGGTTTTGCCCCCTGAATTACTAGGAAAAAATAGGTTAAATTGTTTAAGCCAAAAATACTAATAGATTTACATACAGGGTAGTTGAGTACCAGGGAGTTGACTTCACCACACTTGCCGCCAAGCCACCTCTAACCATCACACCTTTGTTGGTATAATGACACACCAAGGCCTACAGCATTGAGCAAAAAATATTCAAGGGCAATTCAACATCTGAAAGCCCAATCTGCTGTGGGAAATCCAGTGTGTGCTCTGAACTTTCACAGTGTAAACCTCAAACCCAGCCATCCTGGGCCCTTCAAGGTCACGGCTGCCTACAATAATCACACTTACTAACTCAAGAATGTCCATGGAAACACCGAGAAGCTCCATCACAACCAATCGATCCTCTGCCATGCCGTGCTCCACCATAAACACTTTGTACACAACTTCCTGGACCTTTCACAGATACTAATTCTAGTTAGGGACAGTAAACAGGGGGTAAGGGGGAGTTGCAACTGAGATTCATACCTTGCCTGCCAATGTATCTTACAATACACAGGGGTGTTCACAGAGTCACACCATGGCATATCTAACAACATGGCCTCTCCTGCTTTGAATGTTGAGATATAGAGAATACTCCCAAATTAGGAGCAGAGTTGATCCAGATGACACCCCGTTGATAAGCCATTCAAAACACAGACATATTTGCACCATGCCACCCTGGGTAGCCTGATGGTGATCTTTTACAGTATAACAGTTATAAATTCTAGATTGAGCTATCATGTATTCTTAATATCTGTCCTTTCCCTTTGGACTGATGTCTTCCCTAATATAAACACTGAACTATAGTTAGTTCAGCTGCAGCAATGAGCATGGGTATATGGCTTGGATTTCAAAGGGTGGGGATATGTTTAGATCTTATGTCAGGTGAAAATTTCCACACTGGGGAGGTGGGTAGGGCGCATAAGCTCCATGAATGTTCCCTGCATTGCGCAAAGTTTGCATGAGATAGCTTTGGCCAACCTTCCGCCTTGTTACTGGGTGGTATTCGGAAGGTACATGTTGCGCTGGATGAATGATCGCTGTAAAGTAGTGGCTGGTGAGGTTGGTTTGTATATTGGATATAAATTTTCATTGTTAGATTCGAGGGTTGGGTTATGGATCGTAGTGGATGTGGGATAAGGCAGCTGTATGCAATGTCCAGGGGGACGTGGGTGGCAGTAGGAGGGACATGGGTTCTTCGTGGCGGAGTAATTCTAAGCGTTCTTTTGGGAAGAGGATGAGGGTTGGTTGGTGGGGAAAATAGGATATTCCAGTGGCTTCTGGAGGCGTGTTTGTCTTGGTGGATATCAAGCTTGAGCGGCTAATGAAAAGGTAAGGGCGATAGAATTACGACGTATTTAGTGATCAGATAGAGTGGCTTGAGCATCAGCTAGTTTCAGTTGCCACTACTGAATACCAGTCCATTGTAGACAATTGCATAAGATGGGATGGCTTTGATATGACAAGGCCACACTTATGGTTGAATGGAGAATCAAGTGGAATTTCTTAGTTGTGAATGGAAAGTACATCTGACTTGGGGTTGAAGTGGTAGGTTGGCCATATTTAGAATAGCTTTTATGACAGAAGAAGGGAATAGTTAGGGCCGATCAGCCCTGGTATGATATCATCTTTTGAGTGAAGGGCAGTAGTTGTGTTAAATTAGAAGCATAGGCGGGAGAGATTCAGAACTATTTGATTTTTATTTGAAAGTCGAGAATGGGCTTGGGAATATTTTTGGTGGACGAATCTCTGCTTATGATTGGAACAGTGGATGGGATGTCTAGTGAATACGCCAATGGTTGGTTTATTTTATAGTAGAAATTATAGGGAGATGTTGATGCCAGCTATGTACCAACGTTGATCCAATCAAATGTGTTTCTCTTGCGAACAAAAGTGATCGCCAATTAGCTACTACAGTAACTTTGATTGGCCAGATATGGAACATAATTGGTTGACTAAGCTAATGAATGAGAAGAACAGTTAAAGGCTCTTGATTTTCCATTGCATGATACAAAAGGGTAGGATATGATTAAAATTTATGGAATTGCGGCTAAAAATTATGAGAGTTATAACTGAAGCTATGCTAATAATTACGTGGATTCTTGTGAAATCGACAAAATTTTAATGTAGCATTTATTCGACGCCCTTAGCAATGGGTTGTGACGAAGCTCCTGATTTTTAACGGGTCAAAAATGCATTTTAAATTGGTAGATATAAGGATGGAATAGCAGCCAGGAGCTTTAATAAAGCGAGAATAGTGAAATCACAAGGAAAGGTAAATCGAGAGTTTTTGCCAAGTTGATTTTTTTGGGGGTCTTAGAAGGTATGAATCAAAACATGGCTTGACTTTCAATAATTAAGAGGTTGATTAATGACCATACGCTGTAAAAAGGATAAATAACATGTCTGTAAAATAGCTGGGCTGTGATTGGGTTCAATAGGAGCTTTGGCGCTAGCTTCGCTCCAAGCTGTCCATTCGAACTTTCGCCACCAAAGCTTGCTTATACAGCTTGCTTGTATGTTTCAAAGAAGAATATTTGATTTAGAATATATTAAAGTAAAATGATTGAGAAGATCCTATAGAGCTAAGGCTTTCGGAGAATCTCCGGGCACCTATACTTCTTCAGAAGAGCACCAAACCCGAATAAAATTGGCCGAATGAATTCAGGAAGATTCGAGAAGTGAGTTTAAATACCAAGTGGTTGTGAGTAAAGGTTACATGATGAGGCAAGAGCATAATGATTCGACAACGTTCAAGTTGGAGCTTGACCAGTTCCCGACCCATGCAAAGCAGTGTGCCCTGACCGGGCGGGTGGAGAAGCGACCCCTAGACCCACCCCCAGTGCTACATGTCGTCTGCTCCGATCCCCAAAACCGCAAGTTCATGACCCACCCCAACTTCCATATCCGTGCTACCCTCGTCACGGTTGACACTCAAGAGGCAGTTCACCTCATAGCTGGTGAACGCCCCCCGCTATCAGGGACAATCGAACAGTCCATCATCAAACTGGAAGATACCAACCGCACTCCCCGTGGCTTCTTCATCTTCAGCGATCTCTCGGTTCGGCTGACTGGCCGCTTCTGTATCCGCTTCAGTCTCTGTGAAGAACGCAAGGGCATGTTCCACCTGATCCACCGCATATACTCCTCCCCCTTTGAAGTTGTACATCACAAAGTAAACATCCCAATCCAACCGCCCACTGCACTAACCCTGGCCCTCAAGCGCCAAGGCGTTAAACTGCGTATCACCCAGCCTCCACGTGGTAAAAAACGCCTGCCACCCCCCATCCAAGCTCCTCGGGCCAAGCACCACTACGTGGACTCCCCAATCCTTCTTACCCCCACCTCATCCTTCATCCGCTCACCCCTCACCGCTGAATCCAAGCAGCACGTCCCCACCATCTACCACTCCTCCTTCCCCAAGCCCCACCGCGATGAGTTCAGGTTCACCAATTTCCTTAGATCTCTTAATATCCTCCCTATCAACTCCTACCTTTAAGCTCCCTTGCTAATTAAACTAGATCTGTTTTCTGTAACAATAACTATCCCATTAAATATATCACGCCATATTCCCACTCAGACAGAATCTATTCGTACCAGGGCATGGCAAAGATAGTCAACCAAAACCACCAAGTCTACCCTAAAAGTCCAAAACTCACGAAATATCAGGGATCTCACCCAAGTTTTATCTAAACTCGACTACTTTCGATTCAAATCTAGGCTTCATGTAATGCTTGCATATAAGGCTTGTTCGCTAGGTAGCATACCAAGGTGCTTCCAGTTCTGGGACATCGATCCAAAGAGACATTTTAAAATGGTTAAATATTTATATACCCGTTCTGCTTAGGCGGCCAAGAGCCAGAAGCAGCCCTGGCCCAGGGTTGCAGCAGATCTGAAACGATGGCTGCTTTTTTATAAAGCACCCATTCGTCTCAGATCTGGAAATGATTCCGGAAATCGGCATGGCTGCAATTTTTTGGGAACCATAGCCATACACATCTACAGACAGATTTTTTTCAGTTTTTTTAAATAAAAATTATACCTTTCTTTCTTAAATTTTAAAATAGAAAGAGATAACAACATGAATTCAACTTTTTTTAGAAATAAAATTTTATTGATATATATACATAAAATCTGGCTCATCTGGAGAAAAGAAAGCCATCTTTGACCATTTTTTTAAAAAAATTGGATTCCCCAAGGTAAGGGGGATCCAAAATCTGAAAACGCAACAGATGAGACGAGCCGGTTACAGTAAATAGTGTAATTGGCGTGTTTTTAATCCGCTGCAGCCCTAACCTGGCCCAGCCAAGCTAAACTCTTGGAAAGGCTTGTGTGACGGAAATAACTGGATAATATGATGCCGTTTCTAAATGATGGGGAATAACCACCCAAATCCACATAGAATTGATGATTAACCACCAACACGGCTTCAGATATTTTTTTGTGAATTTTCCAATTGTAACTCCAGGATTAAGTAGAACAATCAATCCTAACCAGAGTAAACCAATATAAATGACCTGGGAAAGCATCAATGCATCTTCAGCGTAGAATTCTGGGCATTGAGAAGTGACCCAATTTTCATCTTCAGGAATGGAGGGAGGAGCTACAAAATTGGCTGGCATGAAATTAACATTTTGCGGCGCTGCCGACGAAGTTCCCGATGCTGGGCCCCATCTTCCTGAAATGATTCTGTTTAGAATCAGATTGTACAGGATATACCGCAACAACCCGAGCACAGGATGCATTTTAAAATTTAAAAATTAGAACTTGGGATAATTGATTTTTATTGAGTAAATTTAGGAGGACTCAACTCTTAGAGTTGAAACAGGGAAAATTATTCAATATATATCAGAAAAATTGACTAAGCAATACCACCTGAGTCTTGATCTCCTATTTCTTCAGCATCTTCAAGTAAGTATCTAGTCTAGGTTGCGAAGAACCCTTGTGTGACCAGTTTCTGACAACCATTCCAATTAATGAGCTTATATTGGGTGACCCTCATATTATGTTGATTTATCAACGTCAGTTTACAAGGGGGAGCTGGTTTCAGCTGGCATACTGGAGCAGCTGTGACCCATTTTTGATTGACTGTTTGGTTTAAATCCGTTAACTCAGTCAATTTTGATACAGGTTTTCTGGCCTTCCATGCCTTCTTACTTGGACAGACAATACCCGGCATTATGGAACTTACCGTGAAAGCTTGGTCAACCAGATCCCCAGTATCATAACTTTGCTTTATTCACAGGTTACAAGGGAAAAATATTTGGAAACTAGATAATTATCTTTATTGAGATATATTACTTATATAGTTTTGAGGGAATTGTTTTAAGAGGAACATGATTTTGACAATCAGTCAATTAGATTAGACAGGGGGTGGCTTGATCCTTGTAATGAGTCAAGCTGTCAGGGAACCAACCCTGACTGGCCGACTCGCTAGCGTCTGGGAACTGGCGGGTTGCAGACTGGGTGGGCAGGGCCCACCAAAGGATTGGTGCTAACTTAATGAGGTAGGACATTGACTTGCCCAACCACAACCATAGACCGGCGGTGGGACAATAGTATCTATTACTCCTGTGAGAGTTATATATATGATTCCCAAAAGCTTGTTGGTATGGTCCAGTGGGAGTTCAGCAGCGGAGGCAGGCATTGGCTTGGGGGTGATGGGTGGCTCCATGTTTATTTGGTAGGCAGGGAGGAAGTTGTATTTATCTCTGAACAGGCCAGGTTTGGTAATGTACCAAGGGCCTTCTCGGTTGTATCTGGTTCTCTCAGTGATTCTGGTCCAGGGGTCCCAGGCTAGTATGTTGTTGGTGGTATAGTCTCTGTACTCAGGCTTTAGGGGGTACTCCGTGAAGTGGACGGGACCAAAGGGAGCACCTGGCGGGCGGTACGTAGCTGGCGGGTTGGCAGGGGGGTTAGAGAATCTTTGAGTGAACTGACAGATTACAAGGATAAAATACAGCAATAATTGGGAAAACCAATATCTCATAACCTTTATTTAAAAATGACAATGGGGTTTTGGTCTTGGCCTGACAGGTATTTATCCAACACTGCCAGGCTTCACTTCTTGGTCGGGTTTTCTGGACTTGGGTGGGTTGGCATCAGGTGTCTCAGATGGCAGTGTGGCACTTGGCACTGGCGGTTTGCCACTGGCTGCTTTGGGGTGAGAAGACTTCAAATCCTTCTGTTTATCAATTTGAGTGTTGGGTGCCTCTTTGAGTTCAGTGCCTTCCCCGGGACTTTGGGAGAGTTTGAAATAATTCCCAGGGGGAGATTTGTCTATTTCACTGGGCAAACCACCGGTGTCAGGCGTTGGCACCTCAGGGGAATTCTCGGCATCTTGCACTGGCAGTTTGCTTGCAGAATCCTGCAGGGCAGCTAAGGGTTTGGGTCCTGGCAGGCTGGTAGCAACTTCTTTAATTAGTAGCAGGTTGTTGTGTTCCCAGCCTATGAGTCTGGCGGTCCGCAAAATGTTTTGTCCAGGGTTTGACTCTGGTTCCGTATTTTGAGATTTAGGAGCATCCAAATTGTCATTCTTGACACAAGCACCAGATCAAGCTGTCTATCAAGTAGGGATCATCACTAGGTTCTGTTGTTTTGTTTGAGAATTCAAGTTGACTTTTGCATTTGGCTTCAGGTTATGAGAAAGTCTGTTTGAGTGGCACAAAGTCTCTTGTGCAGAACTTTGCCGGGGGTTGACCTTGTTGTTTTGACACCAGCACTTTTTGTCATGGATCTTTCAGGAAGGTTGCTCCATGTAAGAATGTAGGGCCATGATGGATCTCTCTGATAGCTGCTTTGTTATAAAGCAGCATTCTGGAGCAAAGCTGGCCCTGATTCTAAAAAAATTGGACAGGCCCCAATTTTACTGGAATCTGGGCCTTACTTGAGCCACTTTTAAATAATCTGTTTTTTGAGTTTTTGTTTTACCCCCCTGAAGAATTTTATTGAGTATGTGTCAACTCAACGGGATGTATCCCAAGGACTTGCACCTTGATACACTCAATTGCTATGCAAAGCAGTTTCCCCCACTAAATCATCTGTTTTGGATTCTTGTTTTTGATGGATAGATAAAATTAAATCCAAGGCTGTTTGATTTTTTGAATCAGTTTAAAGCTATATATACTAGAAATTTGCTGTACCAATATATTTTATTATCAAAACATATTGGATGTTCTATAGCTTTATGTTTATCTTGCTACACCCCTAGGCTTTAGCCTGGGTTTCATCACCAGATGCCAAGCAGGCAGCACCAAATTCCAGAGAAAAGAAAGCCTCTCTCACCCAGACCCTTATTTAAAAAAGTTGGATTCACAAGTTAGGAAATCCACTGTTCTAGAAATGATCTGATTTGGGCACCTACATTAGGTAAAAGCTAGCATCAGCTCAGATCTTATCTTCTGCAACCCTATAAAAACAGCATCCCTTTAAACAGGCAAGTCATAAAGAACTGATGGGAATCAAATATTATCAACTGCAACTGTCTTTTAAAAAGAAAATTTGTGCCCTAACTGCCACTAAAGTTGCCAAAGGAGGTGCCCAGAACTTTCAACCCAGCTGTCATGTTTGGCTCCTGGGGACAACATCCAGGAGGACACAGCAGGAAATCTTTATAACAAAAGATTTGAGGTTCAAAGCTAGCCTTGGGTTAGCCTTCAGGGCAAAATTAAGGGCACATACCTTAATTTCCTGGAAAACAAGAAGAGAAAGTCCTTTTGGCAAAAAGGACAGGAAAAAGCTTGAAGATTATTAAAGCCAACACAAATGTGGATAAACTTGTTTTTATTAGGAGAAATTATTCTACTTTAAATAGTAGACAAGGAACAGTGATCAATCATTAGGAAGACAGAGTGGCTGAGGGGGTCACGCTGGGATGAGGTCATACCAGGATCAACCACAGACAGGTACAATAATCCGGAATGGGTGGATATTGAACCAGACCCATTTGTGGAAGGCAAGGAATTTCCAAACTCAAATGCAAAACCAGATAAATCTTTGCAACTATCAATATTTGAAGGGCAAATCAAAATAGCATTAATAGCGCAATTTACAACATCTCCCCCCTCAAGATTAGAAAGATGGAGTTGATACTTGGAAGGAGTTTAGAGTGGACACGGGCAAAGAGACAGCCAGACAATAGTAGCTTTACAGTGTACTCGAAGCCCTTCTTGAAGGGAACCTCACAGGGCCTAACCCAGAGGGAATCCAGCTTGTGGGCTCTACCACCTGTACAATTCTGGTAGTAGAGAACTAGATTGCCTATCTGGCATTTGGGGAGGGGGGGCTCTAGAAGCATTGGACGGAGAGAGCTCCAAAGCCTTAACCTTATAAGCAGTGGAGTAGGTGGTTGCCTGGATATCAATGATACAGTTGGTTAGGTCTTTCACGTGGGTCTCAGGATTTGCAGATGTATCATACTCAATCAGAGGAGGTCCCAAGATTGAGGGGTTAGCGGCCTCACATCCATAAAGCATGGCAAAAGGGGATTGACCAGTCACCCAATGTCTACTAAGGCGGTAGGCAAAGAGGGCAGCAGGGAGGAACAAAGCCAGTTGGCAGCATCAGAGAGCGTGAGTTTTCTCATAATGGATACTAGGGTGGAGTTTGCTTGTTTGTCAGTTCCATTGGTGGAGAGATTATATGGCGCAGAGAACAACTGGTGAGTCCCCATAGCTTTGACAATAGAGGTGATGAGGTGAGCATTAAAGTTGGTACCATTTTCAGAAAGCAGGACTTGAGGGCAGCCATGTCAATAGAAGATGTCTTGCAGCAAGAAAGTAGCTGTGGTCCTAGCCGTTATATCTTTTATTACTCTGAATTCAACCCATTTGCTAAAGTGGTCTATAGCAACCAGGATAAACCAACATCCCAACCTAGAACGGGGGAAGGGCCCAATAGCATCAATACTCACCGTATGGAAGGCATGCTTTGGAGGGATGAGTTGAAACTGGTGTTGGGAAGGACAAGGACGTTGGAGTTGACAAGAATGGCAGGAGGCAAGGACATCAGGGATCAAGAGGCGCATGATTTTCCAGTAGAATTTTTTGCACAACCAGTCATGAGTCTTGGCTATACCTCCATGGCCAGTATCAATGTGAGCCTGGAGGATGATAGCTATCCTCATACTAGGGCAAACGTAAGGTAGGTAGGCATTGTTAACCTTCTTGAAGAGTTGTCTATCACAAATTACAGTGTCCTTGAATAGGGTCTGTAGAGCTAGGCAGATATCTTCGGGCTCAGTGATCCAAGAGTCAGGATACCCTATTAGCTTATATAGTCAATCAGCATCAGCAGGGTGGATAGCCAGGATTGGCATCCTTGACAGGCCATCAGCATTCTGATGCTGGGCCCCTGGACGGTGTACCACAGTGAAATTGTACCCTTGTAGACGTAAAGCCCAACATTCTAACCGACCTTCAGGTTCCTTTAGCTGTTGTAACCACTTGAGAGAGGAGTGATCAGTGACTACTGTGAAGTGGGTTCCATAGATGTAATGCCAAAACTGTTTTACAGCATGCAGTACAGCCAAACATTCCTTCTTGGTAATACTGTAGTTCTTTTTATGATTATTAAGGACCCTTGATGAGTAGGCTACAGGTCAATCTACACCTTCATTGTCGAGTTGGGCAAGGATAGCACCCACAGCTACTCCACTAGCGTTGGTATACAATATGAACTCTTTGTCATAATCAGGATAGACGAAGATAGGAGCCTCCTTGAGCTTGGCCTTCAGCGCTTCAAATGCTTGTTGTTGGCTGTCAGTCTACTCAAAGGGGACGTTGCGTAGCAGTTGGACAAGGGGTTCACTCAGTTCAGCAAAGTCAGGGATGACTTGTTGGTAGTAGCCCATCATACCAAGGAATACTTGTACCTCTCAAAGATTTGTGGGAGTTAGCATATTGTCAATGGCTTCCACCTTGTTATTCATGGGGCGGATTCCAGTCTGAGTGACTTTGTGTCCTAGAAACTCAAGGCGTTCCTTGAAAAAAGAGCATTTAGAGGGTTTGAGTTTCAGGCCAGCTTCACGGATCTTAAAAAAAAACAGCCTTGAGATGCTCCAAGTGATCAGTAAAGGTAGCACTGAATACGGTAATATCATCAAGGTACACGAGGACACAAGAGAGTTTTCAGGTCTTGTAAGAGGGAGTCCATAGCCCACTGAAATGTGGCAGGGGCATTGCATAGTCCCTGGGGCATACGGGTGGGTTCAAAGAGACCCTCTGACGTGATGAGCGCAGCCTTTTCTCAATTTTTAGGTGATAGGTCAACCTGCCAGTACCCCAAAGCCAGATCCATGGCCGAGAAAAACTTGGAACCACCCAGTCTTCTGAGATCATTGTCAATTCTGGGCAAGGGGTATGAATCTTTCTTAGTGAGAGAGTTCAAGCGGCAATAATTCATTACAATGTGGTGTCCCCCATCTTTCTTCTTGAGGATCAGTAACAGGAAGCGCAAGGACTTTGGGAAGGAGCCAGTAACCCATCGTCCAGAAGCTGATTGAGTTCTTTAGACACCTGAGCATCTTCCACCCTACTACGGCTGTGAGAGAGGGGGGATAAACTAACTAAGTTTGGCTCCCATACTGGTGAAACAAACCACCAGGATGCCATCCAGTGAAGAACTGGGATGGCCGCTCAGAGAGGGGACCACAGGGAGGACACCAGGGACAACTGAGGGAAGTAGGTGTTCAAGCCCATCAGTATCAGGCCAGTGAGCAACCAAGGGTGCGGATGGGAGCAGGAGAGGACACCTTGGAGGGACCAAGGGGTACTGAGGGACTCAGAACCACGCTGGGGAGGGGGCACATTGGAGGCATAGCTTCTTCTGAGACGGGTGAGGCATGATCCACTGTGCTCAAATCCAAGTCATCACACGTCAAGCTCTTGACCACAGTCTCTCCTGAAAAGAGAAGGCCGCTGGGGAGATCCAAAAGACTGGAGGGATCTCTACCTACAAGTCTGACAAACAAAGAGATTTCCCCCCACAAGTTGGGGGAGGTGGACCACAAAAGTATCAAGAATGGAGCCAGGGAGAAAACCACAAACTTAATTGCTGGGAGTATCATAGGAATATTCCTCACAAAATTTGGAGCAGGATAGTATATTTTTCTGACAAAAATCAGGTAGAACAGGGGCTGATAGGGTATACTTAGCAAAATAGAGCTAAACTGTAATAGAACAGGTCCAGAGAGCTTTAAAATGGTTGTGAGAGGCTTGGCAAGAACGGCAAGTAAGAACAGGTCCAAAAACAATGATTTTAAAGGAAATTTCAGAATAAAAATAGATTTTATAAAGAAAATTGATTCAAAATACTGAGTTCAAACTCTAGTTTTGAAAGCAAAAGCAAAAAAGACAACAACTAAGTAAATCAATCCTAGTATAGGAGGCCAGAAGAGAAGCTGAATTTGAAGCCGGCTAGTATAAGGTGAGCTTGAAGCCAAAACTAACACTTTAATTCTTAGGGCTGCTGAAACACAGACTGGGTTCCTGGCAGCAATAAAATTTAAAATTTAAGTTGCAAAACACCAAACTTTAATGTATTTGGAAAATAGACAAGCAGGGGACTTTCAGTCCCCTTGCTTGATTAAAAGGAATGGCTTGCAAACAAAACTGATCACATGACAGTGGGCTCTGAATTCAATTGGCTGGACACAAAAATTTGCTGGGAAGGAGCAGGAAGACAGGAGGGTTTCATTCTAATTTCCACGGCCGGATCTGATTGGCTGGAGGAAGTGCTGGTCATTTGGAATTCACTCATGCAGTTCAGTGTTGATGTGGCAGCCTCTGATTGGCTAGCTCTAATGGTTTTCAGAAGTGGACAACACCACACTAATAGGTAGTCTAAATTAACCAGCGTTTCATCCCAGGAGGGAGCCACCAAAGGCAAATGGTCCGCAGGGTAGGCTAACACAAACCTCTCATCAACCGTGTGAGCTAAATCATTTAAAGAATGGAGGGGTTTAGCAGGCGTTTTTGAGCCTTTCTTGGTACGACAAGGGAAGATTGCGCAATCCAAAGCCAGAGGTGACAGTGAATTTACATTATCCTTTCCTTTTTCCTGGGGCCGGATTCCTCCCTGGGGGAGCATAGCCACCAAGAAGTTCTTATGCGCTTTGGGAATATTGAGCGCCAGAAGGGACTTAGGGGGGCCAAGTGCTGTGGGATTGTTTTATGGAATTCCTGTACCAGGTCCCAGCAATTTATGCAGTCGGAGGAGCTTACCCAGCTGTTGTTGTAAGAGGGATATCCTTTCCAAGATACACAATATTGAAGGGACTTGCAAATCCTACGGGAGGCTACTATGGCTTCTACCTCATACTTGGGGGATCCATCCACCAAGGTGGGGTCAGGGGTGCTGGTGAGATCCCCCTCAAAAGGGGACAGGCAACAGGTGTTGAAGGTACTGTGGATCCAATAGGAGGGGGGAGGTCCAACACAAATGCACCATTGCCCTTGTCTTCTAGAACCTTGAAGGGGCCAGCCTCTTGAGAGAAAACTTACTTGAGAGGACCTTCATTTGGATATTGGTGGCATCCAACATCACAAGCAAGCCCACTGGGTACTGGGGAGCAGGCCTTCTATTCTTGTCTGCTGCTTTCTTGTACGCCTCAATAGACTTAGTCAGGGTGCTTTGAACTTTGAGATGAATGGCTTTGAGGTGAGCCGCCATGTCTGCAGCCGCTGGTATGCTTGCCTGGAGTACAGGACCTATCACAAAGGCTGGGGAAAACCCCAGGGTCGCCTGGAATGGGGACACCCCTGTCAAAGCATGCACAGTATTATTGTACGCAAACTGGGCTAATGGGAGATCATTAGACCAGGAGTCCATTGAGGCATTTGCATAGCAACACAGGTGCTGCTCCATGGTTTGGTTCACTCTTTCTGTTTGCCCGTCTGACTGAGGATGGAAGGAGGTGGACCTGCATGGCTTAATGTTTAGAATCCCCAGCAGTGACTCCCAGAACATGGACGTGAACTGGGGACCTTGGTTGCTGATGATCTCCTGTGGTAAGCCAAAGTTGGAGAAGATGTGTTTTACAAACAGTTTTGCCATCCCTACTGAGTCCAGGGTGGTAAGACATGGGATGGAAACTGAATATTTGGTGAAACAATCCACTACCACCATGATGGAATCAAAGCCTCCTGACAAGGGGAGAGTCACCACAAAGTCCACAGAGATGGATGACCATGGACCTTGAGCCTGCTGTAGGGGGTGGAGAAGGCCATTGTTCCCTGAACAATCTGGTTTGGAGCGGGCACAAGTGACACACTTCTTAATCCAGGGACCTACTGCCTTAGTTATCCCAATCCAGCTGTAAGTACACCTGATGAGCTCAAGCAGCTTCTTGGTGCCAGGATGACCAAACAGAGGGGGATTATGATGTTCAGTCATGACACACAGTCACATTTCCTTTGGAACCCACACTTTGTTGTTTTGGTAAATTATCCTATCCTTAAGTGTATAGGGACCATTGGACGCAGATTCCGGAGACAGCTTAGCATAGATAGCCTGGCCGTCCAGCAAAGAGTGCTGGGCCATCAGGACGTCATACAAGAGCGTGCCAGGGAGAGCAAGAGGTGGAGATGCCTCAGAGGAAGGGGAGGGACTAATGACCAGGATCTGGGGGGTAGAAGCTGACACCGTGGCTGGGGTGTGGGGAGGAGGGGGGACGGGCGCCAGGAGGACCAAAGACTCTGGGATGACAGTAACTTGAGGATCCTCATTGCCCCTCACTGGGTACATTGCAGGGTTGTGACTTAGCAGGTCAGGGAGGATTTTAAGTTCCCCTTTCACAAACTTGTATTTGAATTTGTAACCTGAGAGCGTCTGCATGACACGTGCCTGGAAAAGGAGTAGCTTCTGGGGCTTGCAGAAATAACAGAGGGCTTTGTGATCTGTGCAAACCACAAACTCGTTTTGAGCGCCCTGCAGATGATGACGCCAATGAGTGATGGCATCCACCACAGCCTGCAGCTCCTTGTCAAACACCGCCCAGGAGCACTCATTGGGGGCAAAATTCCTGGAGAAGTAAGCAACCAGGAGCTCCTGACCGTTGTGTTCTTGGAGGAGAACCACCCCGGCAGCCACGTTAGAGGCATCACAAGCTACAATGAACTGCTTACTTGTGTTGGCATGGTGTAGCACTGGGGTGGAGACAAAAATCCGTTTAATAGCCTCAAAGGCCTCCTGGCATGCTGGAGTCCACACAAAGGAGGTGTTCTTGCCAGCCAGAGGGTGCAGGGGGGCAGCCAGCTCAGAGATGGCCGGGGAGAACTTCTTGAGGAAGATCACTGTGCCCAGAAAGCAACACAACTCCTTATGGTTCCTAGGGGTAGCCCACTCCCAAAGAGCCTTGGCCTTTTTGGGAGAGACCGCGTGGCCGTCCTTCAGGACCAAGTTGCCCAGAAAGGTGACCTTGGACTTGAAAAACTCACACTTACTGGGCTTGATGAACAACTGCACCTTGTGGATAGCCGCCACCACAGCCACCAGGTCCTTAGCGTGCTGCTCAGGAGTGGGAGAGTGGATTAGGATGTCATCAATGTACACCACAGCGCAGGAAAAGCGGAGGTCTCCCAGAGCATCCTCAATGACTCGCTGGAAGATTGCGGGATTGTTCTTCAAGCCAAAAGGAATGACCTTGAATTGGAAGCAGCCACACCAAGCTTTGATGGCTGTGAGACACTTGTCCCCCTCTGCCACCCAAACCTGGTTAAAAGCATTAACAAGATCAAGCTTTGAAAAGACATGAGACTTGGTAATGGACTGAGCAATGGAGGCTGCCAAGGGGAGGGGGTAGCAGTCTGGAACAGTGACATTGTTGAGGAGAGTGTAACCAACGCACGGCCAAAGTGAGCCATCCAATTTCTTAGCAAAAACTACTGGGGAGCTCACCGAGGAAGCCTTATTGACTATCCACCCTTTAGCCAGCATATCATCCAACCACGCGCCCAAAGTCTTGTCCTCCAGTTCACTGAGGGGGTACATTGGGGCGTCAATCTTCACAAGGTCAACCATTGTCTTAAAGGTCAAATTGTGGCAAGAGTGCAGGGGGAGAGCACAGGAAAGGGTAGCGTCAAAGGCGTCCTTGAAAGGAGCCAGGATGGCCAGCAGGGCAAAGGGCTTGGGAGGGGAGACTGGAGTTGCCGCAAGAGATAAGCATGACTCAGGCGGTTCCCACCCCAAGGGGAGGAGGGGGAATGACCCTGGACACCCGTCCAACAAGAAGTGAAGCTTGTTGGTGAGACAGTCAATCTGTACCAAGTGGCACCGCCACCACCCCACACCCACAATTACAGGATACAGGAGGTCCTTCACAGCGGAGAATTTACTCACAAACACGTGGGAGCCTGTACAGTAACTAAGTGGGTTAGCAAGGGGGTAACTGATAACTGGTACCTGGCTAGCAGCAATCAGGCTCTGGGGAGGGAGCAGGGACAAACCCAAGGACTGGGCCAGTGCCAGGTCCATAAAGTTGCCTGCAGCACCTGTATCTACCAAAACCGTAGCCTTAGCTTGGCGGTATTTGGTATAAAAGGTTGCAGTAAAAAGGAAATATGAAAGATCTTCTTTATTCTGCAGGGTCAGAATGGAGGCAGCAGGGTCCAGGAAGAAACCTCAGGGATGGCAGCTGAAGCCGCAAAGACAGGGAGGGAACCTGTGGAAGTGGGCCAGTTAGGGACCTGGCAAGGGCGGCACATCACATTGATGGCAGGCGTCTTGGGAGGCTTAGCCATGGGGGGCTTGGCCTGGGTGGGCTTAGAAGCTGGGAGGTGGGCCAGTACACCAGACTTGGGCTGGTAAGCTGGCTTAGCGCCAAGCTTGCGGGCCAACACAAATGCCTTCTTGAGGGAGGTAGGAGCTGGATCCCACACACTCTTGTCAGCTGAAGCAGCGTCCAAGGAATTGCAGAACATGGCCACTGCCATCTCAGTAGGGAGATCCAGGGAGGCAGCCTTCACTGCAAAACACTCAACATGGGCAGCAAGGTCAGGAGCAAGCCCCTTGGAACAAAGAGTCTCAAATATAACTGAGGCCTTGGAACCCAGGGCGGCAACTGCTGAGGAGACCAGTGTGAGGAGGGAGGAGGTATCCCCAAGTTCCTGGCTTTGAGGGAGGAGAGTGCGCACCCAGAGGCGGGTGCCTCCATCAAGTGCATCCAAGAGGGCCACTAATCTTTGCGCGTCAGAGATGGGGGTGTCTGCAGAGGCTGAGTCCGCAGAGAGGCAGAGCTGCAGCTCCCCAAGAGCATCAAGAACCTTCTCACGGACGGCCACAGAGGGGTGGTACAGGGTGACACCAGGGTAATATTTACTGCAGATGCAGCTGAGAAAGCTGTGGAGGGAGAGAAAGACTTCTCGGTGAGACACAACTTGAAGGAGGACAGAAGTGACCACACAGCCCACACCAAGAGGAATCCAGCAAGGAGGGATCCCAAGCTGGCTCAGATGAGGGCGAGAAGTAAGCTCCACACCCAGTAGAAAAAGGCTTCAAAGGCAGAAGAAATGGGCTTGTCTATTATGTAAGAGAGGGGGGCTAAACTAAGTAAGTTTGGCTCCCATCCTGGTGAAACAAACCACCAGGATGCCATCCAGTGAAGAACTGGGATGGCTGCTCAGAGAGGGGACCACAGGGAGGACACCAGGGACAACTGAGGGAAGTAAGCGTTCAAGCCCGTCAGTATCAGGCCAGTGAGCAACCAAGGGATGCAGGTGGGAGAAGGAGAGGACACCTTGGAGGGACCAAGGGGTACTGAGGGACTCAGAACCACGCTGGGGAGGGGGCGCATTGGAGGCATGGCTTCTTCTGAGATGGGTGAGGCATGATCCACTGTGCTCAAATCCAAGTCATCACACGTCAAGCTCTTGACCACAGCCTCTCCTGAAAAGAGAAGGCCGCTGGGGAGATCCAAAAGACTGGAGGGATCTCTACCTACAAGTCTGACAAACAAAGAGATTTTCCCCCACAAGTTGGGGGAGGTGGACCACAAAAGTATCAAGAATGAAACCAGGGAGAAAACCACAAACTTAATTGCTGGGAGTATCATAGGAATATTCTTCACAAAATTTGGAGTAGGATAGTATATTTTTCTGACAAAAATCAGGTAGAACAGGGGCTGATAGGGTATACTTAGCAAAATAGAGCTAAACTGTAATAGAACAGGTCCAGAGAGCTTTAAAATGGTTGTGAGAGGCTTGGCAAGAACGGCAAGTAAGAACAGGTCCAAAAACAATGATTTTAAAGGAAATTTCAGAATAAAAATAGATTTTATAAAGAAAATTGATTCAAAATACTGAGTTCAAACTCTAGTTTTGAAAGCAAAAGCAAAAAAGACAACAACTAAGTAAATCAATCCTAGTATAGGAGGCCAGAAGAGAAGCTGAATTTGAAGCCGGCTAGTATAAGGTGAGCTTGAAGCCAAAACTAACACTTTAATTCTTAGGGCTGCTGAAACACAGACTGGGTTCCTGGCAGCAATAAAATTTAAAATTTAAGTTGCAAAACACCAAACTTTAATGTATTTGGAAAATAGACAAGCAGGGGACTTTCAGTCCCCTTGCTTGATTAGAAGGAATGGCTTGCAAACAAAACTGACCACATGACAGTGGGCTCTGAATTCAATTAGCTGGACACAAAACTTTGCTGGGAAGGAGCAGGAAGACAGGAGGGTTTCATTATAATTTCCATGGCCGGATCTGATTGGCTGGAGGAATTGCTGGTCATTTGGAATTCACTCATGCAGTTCAGTGTTGATGTGGCAGCCTCTGATTGGCTAGCTCTAATGGTTTTCAGAAGTTGACAACACCACACTAATAGGTAGTCTAAATTAACCAGAATTTCTTCCCAGGAGGGAGCCACCAAAGGCAAAGGGTCTGCAGGATAGGCTAACACAAACCTCTCATCAACCATGTGAGCTAAATCATTTAAAGAATGGAGGGGTTTGGCAGGCGTTTTTGAGCCTTTCTTGGTACAACGAGGGAAGATTGCACAATCCAAAGCCAGAGGTGGCAGTGAATTTACAACGGCAGTATGGTTTAGCACAAAAAGGAGGCGCATCCCCAGTATCAATCTGATGGATGACTCTCTTAGCTAGGCCATAGTCCGTAGGTCCAGAGGAAAAGATGTCACTGAACTGATTGAGTAGGTCCAATACGTCCTTTTGCTGAACAGGAGACAATTGGGGGAAATCAGCAGCAGTGAACAAGGAGAGAACTTGCAGATCATCTTCAGGTAGGTTGAAATCACTGAAAATTCCAAAGGGGTATAGGGAGGATACTTGTTCTGCTCCAAGTATCTGACCATGACCTACAACCTGACCTCTGGTTACTTGCATGAGCAGGGCCATCAGGTTAGCAAGCAGTAATTGCACGGGATCTTTGTGAGTTTGGTCCAAAATCCCCAGACATAGGCAGGGCTTGGTACAACTTAAGGATTCAGGTGAGTAAAGCTCCAAGAAGGACTTTTCAGGCAGCTCATAGGAAATCTGGGAGTCAATCACCACTTGAGAGCCCGGGGGGATGGTGATAGCGGCTGGCGCTAGCAGGGGTACCCCTTCTTCTGCAGGGCAGGAAGGAGGAGGGGTACACATGTTGGAGGAGTGAGTCCTATACTTGAGGGAGAAGATACCCGTAGGGTACTCAAGCACACAAGTTTTAAGTTGTTTGCCTGGGAGGCGCGGAGGTTCCTCAAAAATCAAAGGAGCTTAATATCCCAAGAGCAAAAGGTATCCATCTCATAAGTTTACAATTCCGTTATATTCACAGAGGAACTGAGTACCAACCAAGAGGTCATAGCTTTTGTTCTCTAGGATCACAGCAGGGGAGGCAATAAGGAGTTTCCCAAACCTCATGGGTAGAGCAGAGTAGGCATCAATGACTCAAGTTTGGGCCATGCCAGCTGTGCCATACAACTACATTTAGTTGAGGTCAGGGGCCAACTTAAGTTTCTTCATTAGCTTGGAAGATACCACATTGACAGGGGAACCCGTGTCCAAGATGACCTTGATTTTGACCTTTTGGATTGATACTTCCACGTGGGTTGTATCTTTCCCAAAAGGAGGCAAGACTGCCAACACATCCTGCGCAGCCTCTAGCTCCTTTTCCCATTTGGCCATCATACACCGTAACACAGGGATTTCCTTATACACAGTCTGTAGCAGAAGAGATACAGTTACATTGTGGAAAAGAGCTTCAGCTAACTCTGCTTCTTCTTCAGAGGAGTCAACCAAGACGGGAGGTCAATGGGCTTGAGCTAGGTAAGGGCAAGCCACCATGGACTTAGCTTCACTTAGAGGTACCTGTAAAGTGGTGGTAGCCTTCCCAGAGCAAAGCTTGTAGGGTACTGAGATAGTTTCTGAAACAGACAGGACAGAGTAGCCATAACTATCAGAGTCTTCAGTATCAGAATTTTCAGGCTCTGAATCAAGGGGAGGTTGTGAAACAGATGAAGGATAGTTGGGCCAGAGGAAGAGGGAGCTTCCTCATCAGATGGAGGATCAGGGGGAGACAGGGGAGATTGGTCAGCAGAGAGCATCTCTGTTTCTAAGCTGACCTCTCTTTTCCCGCCTGTTCCTTGGGGTCACAACCCTTCACTTGGGGGTTAGTGCAAGTATGCAAGTGGTGCCCAATTTGGCCACAGTTATGACAAACTTGCCTCTTAGCCTGTTCACCAGCACCCAGGGTCATACTGCGCGTTGTACAAGAGGTAGTCCCAGCATTGCTGGCTTTATTTTCATGTACCACCATACCTCCATGGGTCAAATTCATGTATTGCAAGAGCATCTTAATGCTCTTCATGGAAGTGAGCAAAGCGTTGTGTGCCTTAAAGTGTAGGCATAGAAGCTGGTTCACTTTCAAAGCATTTGAACAAGCTGTGTAGGCTTCCCGGGGAGTTAACTCTCAACTAGTGATTAACTGCAGGCCTTCAATGTATAAACAATCCGCAAACTCAGCCAGGGTTTCCTTGGGCTTAAAGAAAATGTGCATAAATGCATCCTTCTTGACCTCAAAGCTGAGATCTCCTCCAAACTCCTCAATAAGGAGGCGCTTCATGTCCTCCCAAGTGACAATGGAGGGGAGCTTGAGGACTACTACTTCTTGGCAAGTGGGATGAAGACAGGTGAGGATATGTTCCTTTTTGAGTTTGTCAGTAGCCCTACACATTGCAGTTTTATAAATGGTTAGAAAGGCGGCAATGGTAGAGATTTTTGGATCAAATATCTGCTTGAAGGTTGGTTTGTAGTTCAGGTCAATGGACAAGGACAAGGACTGACTATTTTCACCAGGGTTGAGGACGTTAATATGAGGGTTGCCTTCAAACTTGGATTCAGTAGCAGGTTGTCTAGCCCATAGGAGTTGAAGGCTTTCCTCTAGGGTGTCCTAGGTAGAGCTGTTCTGTTCACTAATATCCCTAGCAGTGGCTGCAGTAGTTCCAACTTTGTCAATCTTTATTTGTTGTACTGCCAAGGTGCCAGCAATCCCATTGAGGCAGATGGTCAGGGAAGTGGTCTGGGCAACCAAGGGGATAACTTGTCCATTTAGGGTCTCAGTAAAGAGGGAGAGGTTTTTTTACCTCTCTTTCCAATGCGTCTTGCCTATCAGCTACATCATTTTTCACTTCTGCAAGCTGATCTAGTGCACATGTGCAGTTGACACAGGGTTGAACTTCCAAACCAGGGCAACAAACATGATTGCCAGGAGCAGAAGTATTAACAACTTCACCTTCCTCTTCATCTTCAGATCCAGATGACAAATCCTCAGAATTGGAGAGGCACTATCTTAAGTACTCAATTTTGCCTTGCAAGGTAGCCACCTGATCAGTGAGGGAGGCAATACAAGGGTCAGGCATTGGTTCAACTGGAGGGGGTTCTGAACAGAAGCTTGACGTCAAGTGGTAGCCTTGAGTTTGGCAATTGCCTCCCATACCTTGGTTTCAAAATCAGATGGGCCTTGACAGGAGGAGCAGGAGGAGTCACCTCAATAGACGCTACTATATCATCCACATAATTTTGCACCTGGTATATAGTGTCACCTAGTGCAGCCTTATCCAGACTGTATTGATGCTGCAGATGGCAGCTCCAAGGATCAACATGAGCTCCTACCAATTCAAGTTGTGAGTTGACATGCTCCCTGAATTGATTAAGTTCACTAACTAGAGTCTCAAAATCCTGGAAATGGTTTAGCAGAAAGGCCTTGATTTGCTCACGCCACGCGGCCTGATGTTCATCCAATTTGCATAGTTGGTCCTTGATGTATCCAAGGAATGAGGAACAAAGGGAGTTTAGAGAGGAGGTTAAGTACTTCTGCAATGCCAGTGAATTGCGCTGGTTGTTGGAAATACACTTAAAGAGGCTGTGGGACCATTCTTGATAGGCCAAATTCTGAGCGTGGTTATTTGACACAGTGGTGGCTACAGAATTTAATAGTTGAGTCTGGGATCCTAAGACAAGTTGATGGTGAACTAGGGCGGGTTAGATGAACTGGTTGACCAACACGCCAATTGTATCCATGTATTTCAGTAGTGCAGGGGGGAGACCAAAGTCCAAAAGGAAGGAGTACAGGTCTTCAGAAGCGTACCCAGGACAGAGACCAGGGATGGTGTGCATTGCCACAGTGCCAGAGTAGAGAAGGGAGCAGGCGGCAGCACAAGCTTGCTTGTAATTGAGAGAGAAAGCTGGAAGGGGGCCCACACGGGCCCGGGAGACAGAACCAATACCATATGATTTGAGGGGGCATCAGTGATGTCTTTTTCTAGAGGGGGACTAGAGACTTTAGGTTGTTTGGGTAGTTCAGAAACAAAAGGAGAAGGACCAGAGAATGCACGTGAGAACAGGGTAACCAAGGGGCTTTCAGCCCCTGTAGTGAGCACCATTTTGTTGTATTTGGCTCCCGGGGACAACATCCAGGAGGACACGGCGGAAAATCTTTATAACAAAAGATTTGAGGTTTGAAGCTAGACTTGGGTTAGCCTTCAGGGCAAAATTAAGGGCATGTACTTTAATTTCCTGGAATACAAGATGTGAAAGTCCTTTTGGCAAAAAAGAAAGGAAAAAGCTTGAAGAATACTAAAGCCAACACAAATGTGGATAAACTTATTTTTATTAGGAGAAATTATTCTACTTTAAATAGTAGACAAGGAACAGTGATCACTCATTAGGAAGACAGAGTGGCTGAGGGGGTCACGTTGGGATGAGGTCATACCAGTATCATTCATAGCAGGTACAATAATCCAGAATGGGTGGATATTGAACCAGACCCATTTACGGAAGGCAAGGAATATCTGAAATTGAAAGCAAACCCAGCCAAATCTTTGCAGCTATCAATATTCAAAGGCCATATCAAAATAGCATTAATTGCACAATTTATGACACCAGCAAACAAATAAAGTAAAAGATTAAAGACAAAATTTACCTCCTTGTTCAGATTTTTTTATGCTCTGAAACCCTTTCTGAGCAAGCTGTGAACAAGCTTTAACTCCATACTGGGGTTGTAGCAGACCACCCTCATAAAAATACCAGCTCTCACTTGGAATCACCAAATGCTATTTTTATTTACTACACTATTTAAAACCAGCATTTTGGGGATGTTAAACAAACTCTGGTAGCTGTTCAGAGATGGTCTTCTATAACCCTATCCCTACCTTTCATCACCAGCGCTCTACTGGGCAAGCACTGACCCAATTTCAGCATGTCCACCAAGTACCTTATGAATAATCTCCAAGGAACTCCCCTCAAAAATCTGATGGATAAAGATCTAGCTCTATCAAACTCAAGCCTTCATCCATTCACAACCCCCCAGAAGAAAAGCTTACTATACCCTGCATCTCTAGAAATAACTTTCTCTATAACTGATCAGTCCAGCGCCAAGGATCTCTAGTAAAGTAGTTTTACAGCTAGTTGAGATAAAAAAATTGGTTCAGTTCCAAAAAAAACCAGTTCAGTGTCAGGAACTGCCCATCATCCCTGTGAAGGGTTGATCAATGAAGTTGAAAAGGTGCATACAAAGGGCCAGGTGTCAGAGTACCAGGTGGGCCACTGGCCTAGAAGGTAACACCCACCAATGAATTGATGATAGCTTGGCAATGTAGAAGAGTGAGCACCTGAGAATGGATCAAGGTCTAGAAGTGAGGACCATGGAATATCCTAATCCAGTGAGGGTGATTTACAATGATCTAAATAGTTGAGTATAAGTAAACTCATTGTCAGTAACAGAATCTTGCCGGTGGTTGGGCCAGGGGGGTGACTGGAGGAGTCATGGGGACTAGCCAGGGAGGCAAAAGGTTGGATTTGTTCACAAATAGCTGTAGCTGAATAGTATACCAGATGCCTTTGTAGTTAAAGCATTCAAGGATTTCAGTTCTAGCAAGAAGTTCAGCTAGAAGGATATTTTCAAGATTTAATTCTGAATAATCCAGGTTGGGTGAATATTTGGTAAAATGCATAGGGTCAAATGGAGAACCAGGAGGACAAAATACCACAAGCAATTGGTCTGCAGGTTCCAAGGTCTGCAAGGTGAGAGCAGAAGGACATGTTGGTAAAGTATTGAAGTGGTAGAAGATAAGAACATGATAAAGTAAAATCTGGTTGAACCAAAGGTTCATCCCAATTTTATTATCAAAATAACAATAACACCATATTAAAACTTGACAGGAATTTATACTTCCTTTCCAGGATCTATTTTTGGGGTGAGAATTCAAACTTCATGCAGTCTGGCGTCAAGAAACTGAGGACTTTGGTAGGCTTTAGGTTTGGGCAATTCATGATTGATGGGTAGTATCAAATAGACACAAAAACCTCCTGTTTACAAACCTTATTCCCAAAATCAGGCCGGCCAGCAAAATGCATGCTAGCTGTCATATTTTACTGTATGGGTACAGTATCTTCTCAGCTTAGTTAGCTTGGACCCTTTGATTTTTGACTATACCTATATGTGGTATAGTAGCAGCCTTGATAAAGTCAGAAGAAAATATGATGTTAAGACAAAACTGTTTCTTTATTTGATAGGTTTGAAGGTTATATTGTGGGAGTGGGAAATTGCTGCCAAAGGAAAGAGGCACCAACAAAAGGACTTGCTATATAAAAACAGTGAAGAAGTGGAATAGAAAAATCCCTACACTTAAAAAATGTGTTTATGAGCCTTGCCAAATGGAGGAAGTGGATCTTAAATACTACAATTCTATTATTAGCCACAAAAGTAAAAGCCACACCCTATGTACAATTAACCCTCAACTTGACTGTTGCTTTTCAGGCATAATTAAACAAGTTTACAGGCATAAAATAACAAAAACAGCAAAAGAATTAGGTAACCATGCAATTATTTTATTGTCTTTAACATAAGTGGACATCCTATTGTCTTATCCAACTAGGATCTGTAACACTAGCCTCAGCTCTGAGAGGTAATGTCTTCTGACTGCCATTGGCAGGTTATAATTTAGATCTTTTCAAAATCCTCATTTGACAAACAGCTGCTTCTGCCTAGGTCTGGACCTCAGGAAGTGTACTCTTGGCTTTAATCCCTTCTGGCTTTGCAGAATCTCCCTTGCTTTGCGGGCTCTTAATCAAACAACTCTTAGATTTGATCCCAAAAAACGCAGGTAATCAGGTGCCTGGACCTCAGGGCAGGCAGGCCACAGAGTGTGAGGTCCCAGGTTCAACTCTTGACCTTTGTCTTGCTTTAATATACGACACAAAACATTATTTGTGACATCATCTCCTTGTTTCCTGGGGTCGTTCCTTCTAGAAACCTTTCCCCCAAGATAATGCTAGATGGTCAACTAGGTGTTGGGCGAGTTTCAGAGATGTTACCAGGTGCTTTTCTTATAGGGCATCCAAGCCACTTAACACAGTACTGAGGGGTCTTGTAATGAACATAGTTTCAATAAATGTATCTGGCTTTATATTTGTTGAAATGTCCTACCTGGATGGGAGTGGGGCCAGAATTAAGTTTTTAATAGGGGAGGTAGTTTTCTTCTTTTTTAAACAAAAAGAATCTGTGAAAGACATCATGAATCTTCCAGATAGGAGGTAAGCCCGGCTTGAAGGCAACCTCTCTTATTAACTTGAAAATCTTGTAGGAGCCACTGCACCTGCAAGCTAGTTTTCTGAAAGGAACATGTAAGAGTATGTTCCACAAGTCTAGGTATACTTTATCTCTATCTTTCAGGGGGTTTACTGGGACTCTTTTTTTCAGCAAAAACGTTGTAGGTTTGAGCAGATTGTTTCAAATTCTTGAGGCAGGTAGATTGGGTATCATATATTTGTTCAATTCAGGATTATTCAGAGGTGTTTTTTTATTTTTAACTAATATTAGAGTCCCAGGAGGGGTCAAATTTTATTTGGCTTTAAAAGATGATATTTCTTTTGGGAAATGATATTTGCTATTAAAGGTGTACTGGGCCATGGGTAAAATTTCTGCTCAGTTGTCTTGGTTGACATTTGCATAGCATATGAAGTATTGCTCTAGTATCTGATTCACTTGTTCTGTTTGGCTGTCAGTCTGTGGGGGATAAGAATTTGAGGTGAAGTGCTTAATCTCCAAGTCTTTCATTAATAGTGTCCAATATTTAGAGGTAAACTGGGGGCCACTGTATGTAATATCTATTGGGGTGTTTCATGTTGAATGAGAATTTGGGTATGAAAGTGTCTGGAAGTTTCTGCAGCCAAGCAGTGGGTTATTGTAGAAACAAAGTGAGACATCTTTTTGAATATGTCTACTATAACCAGGATGTCATTGAACAAGTTATAGGGGTAGTTCTACAATTTAGTCCATTGAAACCAATCTCTAGGGTCCATCAGGAATATCTAAGAGTCTTAACAGCCCTTCAGGTTTAATCCTACAAGTCTTGATCCAGACACAGGTTTCACAACTTTCCAGGTAAGCGGCCATGTCCTACTCCATTTTAGACCATGTATAGTTTCTCTTGATATTTTTAAGAGTCTTGAGCCTTCTTGGGTGTTTATCTATCTCTAATTTATGGTAGTCTATGAGTAAATCAGTCCTTATTTTCCCTTTGGATACATAGATTCAGTTGTGAAGCAGTAGTGTGGTGCCTTTCAGGGAGAATTCTTTCTTGTAATGGGGGCTATCTGGGTCTGTGGACAGGTCAGCAATCAGAGTTGTGAAGATCTGGTCTTATTCTGAGCCTTGATCATGTATGTATTGTGGGCCATGATCTTCATGAAGTATAGGCAGATACCTAGGCTGACTGTAAAGTTACGCCTCCCCCTTAGGCCTCCACTTCAATTCTTGCCAAATGCTTGGGGACCTCCACCAAATTGGGTTTGAACAGTTATCCAAAAGTTACTGAAAAAGCCCAAGAAAAGCCCTTGAATTAATACCTATGAAATTATTTAAAAATGCCCCACCTAACCCACCCAAGAGACATCCCTGGCTAAATATCATGTGCAAGAGCAGCCAGGAGCAGTGGTAATTGTGTCCAAAGCAAGTTTCTCAATTTTTAGTTGAGTTGGGTTTCCTTTTTGATTCTGTCCATTCAAAATTTGTCAAGATTTTCCCACCTTGAGAAATGCACTCATATTTGCTCATATCATTGGTCAATTAGTTTGATGACATTCTATCTCCCACCCCAATTCCCCCAGCAACCTCCAGAATTAACTCATACAGCATGTAACATCCTCCATGTTGACAATTCTTGGAAATATTTTTCTTATTTTCAATATTAAAGATTGTTTTTTATGGATTAAATAATTGACACTGATAATAAAAGCAATGTTTGATTTTTATTTTGAGCTTTTGATTGAAATTATAAAAGATAAAGCAAAAACAATTTTTGAAATTGTTGACATGGAGGATGTTCCATTCTGTATGAGTTAATTCTGGAGGTTGTCAATCCCCCCTTAAATAAATGCAAGAGTTTTAAAAGACCTTGCTTCATCATTCTCTAAATCTAATAAAAGTCAAAATTTGTTAGTAAATTTTTGGTCATTTGGTTTTGCCTGTTGCTTTGCAGTGTTCAGTTGATTTCTTTCTCCCCTTTTTGGCCTACCTGTAATTTTTAGTGGCAACAGTTTGGTTATTGCTGAAAGCATGATTTATTATGGTTAAGAGCAAGGTTGTCAGGATTCACCTTATCACCTGATATTTATGAAGCCTTATTTTTATTCCATTCCTTGTTTTGGACACCATAACACATACCAAAAAACCACTGCACTTGATTCCAACACTTTTCCCCACTTATGGTTCAAATTTTAAACCTAAACTTAAGGTTAATCTTCTTTTTGGACTTGCCTACAATTCTCAAACCCAGTAACTAGGTTCTATGATTAATTTCAACCAGTTCCAAATGACTTTACCTTGTTTTTAATTTTGCTTATGCAAACAGTCTTGGACCAAGTTTTCCCGCTCTTTGCCACTTTTGCACTTCTTTGAGTTAGCCTAAACACCAACCGCTGCACCCATGTCTTGTCCCTTTTTTGTGCTTAAATTTCCAAGTTAAAATGTCCAGACCAACATTTGCTTGTTTTTTACTCCCCAATAAGCTCATCTAACCAACCTTCATTAGATTACTTTTCCCTATAGTTCACCCCAATCATTCAAGCTAGAATAAAATGCTTGAGTTTTAATCAGTCTCAACTTTAAGTTGAGATTTTTTGACTTGCACCCCAAAAATGTACTTGTTAGGTTTTGTGGCTTGTGTTTCTTTTTACTTTCCTTTTTAATCTAGCTTTTGAATTTTCTCTTTGAATCTTAGCTATCATTTTATGATTCCTTTTGACTACCTTGTTTATAAGCTAGGCAATCTTTTTAGTTGGACTAAAACCCTCAAAGTAGGTAGTTTTAATACTCCAGTTAGTGGTGAACAATACACTGATTTAGAAATAGAGTTTTTGGCACAGTCCTCTGCTATTAAGACTGGACTTTGCTTTGATTTCTCAGGGTTAGTAAATTGCATTAGCCCTTATTTTACTTCTTACAAGCTACTAGGAGCTTTAGTTTAGCTTTTATTAAAGACCTTGTCTACTTTCCTTTATTTAATCAATATTAATATCTTGGGGTTGAAGTCTTTAGCTTATAATAATCTACCCCTGCACCTAAGACCTTACAAAGGCTTTATTTCCTACTAAAATGCCCCCCAATTCTCACACTGACTGGGTCTAATAAAGTTTGTGTTGTGATATTTGGTTTTAAGGATTGAAAATCCTTCCAACCTAAATTTGGTAATTGGCAAGTACTTTGATTAAGGGGATTCCTTACTTCTGGACCATCTCAAAGAAATCCAAATAATTCATCTACCTTGGTTGCCTCATATCTGTAAAATTGT
This sequence comes from Entomophthora muscae, assembly GCA_014839935.2. Classification (NCBI taxonomy): domain Eukaryota; kingdom Fungi; phylum Entomophthoromycota; class Entomophthoromycetes; order Entomophthorales; family Entomophthoraceae; genus Entomophthora; species Entomophthora muscae. Next base: position 26,805 of record QTSX02005888.1, on the reverse strand, counting down.
ATATAAATGGATGGAAATCCAGCTCCTGGATAAACTGATTATTCATAATGGTCAATTCTAATCAGATAAAAAAATTAAGCACCTTGGAGAGTCATAATTGTTGTCCGGATTTGAACCCAAAATCTTTAACACACGTTAAAACATCTAGATTGATTAATCAGTTAGATATTAAAGAGAACAAAAGCTTACCAATCCAATTAAAATGTGGGAATGGGTCCTAATTCTTCCTCTAAGTCTAAAAAACCAATGGATGCAGATACATGCAAAATTAAACATCCAATCAGCCAATAAGGTTTTGAAAGATAACCAAGAAACCAATAAGGTGCATCCAGCAGCTACCAGTATCCCAGATGACCAAACAACATATGATCCTTTAAATGACTATGCAGATCACACACAAATCAAAATACCAGCTGGGATGGAGCATTCCCAGTGCATAGTGAATAGCTTTCTATTCCTCACTCAACTGGCAGGTTTGGCTGCTGCAAGCTGCATCTTGCAAGCCTGCTGGCAGCAGTCAAACTAAAATGACCAACCAGCCAACAAATCAATGGTAACCAACTCACCTCCAATTACAACACACATTATTTCCTTTCCCCAAGCCAAACTTCACAGTATTTAGCCAAAGGCACTGGGAGTTTACCCAGTGCTCTAACAACTTCAATTTCCTGAATCAATGAATTTGGTTTTCTATATTTTTACTTGGTGAATTAGTAGATTCTAAATTAAAATTCAGATGAACTGGAAGCAGAAATTTCTTCTGCTTCTGCTCTACCTAGTCAAATGGTATCCTTTTGCAGAAGGTCGCAAATTTGATTCCAATATTTGAGTTAAGGATGCTACCAAATCTTTGGCTTGGGACTATCTGTATACTAAGCATAGGTTTCCGCCTACTTGTGATAAAGCAACGCCTCTGCCTTCCATGCCTCCTCCTTTGCCTCCCCCAGTAATTCATCCAGGAGCTCCTTGGTATGTCTTGGCTTATGTTGCAATATACTATGAGTTGACTCATTTTGCTCCTTTCTTGGGTTCCTATAAATTATGGGGCTATTTAGTGAATACCTTGATGGTTGGAATTCCCGCAGGTTCTTCTCTGGTGGGTTTCCATCCCACTGCTCTTCTACATTACTTAGGTTCCCTTTCACCCCAGGAGTGAATCCCTGACACTGGTTTCTGTTGAATATGTGATCAAATCTACTTTTTTGCTAATGGCTTCAGGTTAAAGTTGACCTTTACTGGATTTTAGTTAATGATCAAGGTGTAGTATGCTAGTTCCAAGGCCCATCTGGCCTATCTTTGGCTCAGTTGTCTGGGTTTAAAGAAGTATATCAGGTTCTTGTGATTAGCCAACACCTTAATAGAGAGTTTCATGCCGCAACAGTATCTTCTCCAGTGCCTCAATGGCTTCATGATTGCTAGCATTTTCTTGTTGTGGATTGGGTAGTTTTCTTTGGCAAGGATCATATTCTTTGAATAATAGGCTACATAATGTAGCATATAATTCCCTTCTTCATGAAGAAGCACCCCACATACAGTGAAGTCAGAGGTTCTTGTTTCAAGGACAAAAGGCTTGGAAAAACCAGGCATGGCAAGAATGGGGGCAGTAGTAAAAGCCAGTTTCAGGGTTTCAAATGAGGTTATAAACTCAGGGGACCAGGAAAACATGACTTTGCCAGAGTAGAGGAAGGTCAGAGGCAGGGTAATCAGAGAACTCTTTTGATGAAATCCTGGTAATAGTTTGACAACCTAAAAAACTTCTAACATCTTTTTTGCAAGTTGGCGTTGACCAAGAAATTACAGCATTTACCTTGTTTTTGGCCATGGTAAACCCTCCAGTCTTGACTAAATAGGCCAAGAATTTGACTTCAGATTGAAAAAAATACACACTTCTTGAGTTTAGTGTGTAAGTTGGTATGGGAGAACTTGCTCAGTATCAGTTCCAGGTGTCATAGTTGTTTCTCATGACTCTTGTTGAGTTGCACTCTTCTATGCAAAAATAGAAAAAAACTGACAGGAAGTCTTTATAAAAAAGACTTGTAGTTCAAGCTAAGCATGAGTTAGCAACCTGGGTGTTGCAACAAGGTAAAATGTATTGTCTTTTTGCCCTGTTTTAAGATGATGTAAATATAAGTCTTCCTGGACAGCAGAAAGATAGTGCTTAAAGCTAAAAAATGCAAAAGCAGAATAAAGATAAGCTTAGATTTATTTGAAAAAAATTCCCTTAAATACCAAGGAAATTTAGCTTTGTATTATTAGTGAAGACACCACTTTAGCATATTGCTGGTAGAGGTACAGGCAACTCACTAATTGATCTCAATCTAAATGTGAGAAAATTGAAAAATTCACTTCAAAAACAAAAGCCCTCCATTTCATATTCCATAGCTCAAGCCAACTATCTCTAAGCCAAATTGATAGTACATGCAAATATGGATTCACAACAACTCTTACTATAGATGAGGATGCCATTGAGGTAAGAAGCACAAGATTGGTCCAGATATTTTCTCAATAATGAGTTGATCATCCTTTAAAAAGTTCCGGAGGGGGGTTGTACAGCCCAAACAGTATTACCAAGTATTCATATAGGCCATACCTGGCCTTGAAAGCTATCTTTTACTTGTATTTCTCTATGATTTGAATCTTGTTAAAGGAGTATCATAGATTAGTTTTTGAATAGACCTGTGCACTGGTAAGAAGGTCACACAAGCCCTCTACATTAGTAATCAGGTATATATATATTTTATGGTGCTGTCATTCAGCTTCTGATGATTTAAACGTGGATGCATGTCCCAATTTTTATTACCCACAAACAGAATATAGAAGAAACACATGGCCTTGAATAAACAGATGAATTCTTTCTTAGTCATATCTTCCAGGTACATCCACACGGCTATTTGATTGCAGTGTATACAACTATAAATTAGTATGTGACAGTGTTAGGTCCCTGGTAGTAAGTCTATTGTGTGATTTTAAATCAAGTGGTGTGGCATCTAGGTTGCTTTCTCTTTGCTGAACACATGATTCTATTTTGTCAGTAAATCAGATAAGGTTCCCACGCTAGGATTTATCTTCATAGACATAAGCCTTCTCTTGGGCAGCTTGTCCTGGCTAAGGCAGAATGGTACAGTATTAAATGATTCAGGCTTCCCCAAAATGTTGGTCTGCTTGTGAAAGTTCAGAATCAGCCTATGTCTGCCAGATCATGAGTTGTCCAATATCAAGGGGTGAGATAGTCCTTATATGAGAACCAGCAGCAGAGAGTACACATCCTGTCCAATTCACAAGGTCAGTTCTTGTTTGCATTTGTAACATATGTCTTGGAAACAGTTTTCATGGTCATCAGTAAGCTGTATTTGAAAGCTTTCAAGACTAGTTCCCTTGCCAGAGAGGAGCCAATGAAACTCTTATCAGCTCCAGTGTCAATAAAGGCCTCTAATTAGTGCTTGTTTCCTGGTACATCTACTGTCACTTGAATGAGCCTGTAAGATTGAGCAAAGGTGTTTATTTGTGACATGAATATGAAGGAAGTATTCTTCTTGGTGAATAATTTGATAAGATGTCCTTCTATGTGGAAGTAGAAGCACAATCCATATTGGGAGTGGTGTTGTAATTCTTTGGGGGATATTTCTGGTTATCTTGGAGTAGAGGCTCTAGTAGCGCAGGCAGAGGCAGAGTTGGGGCTCTCCTAGTTCAGGATCAACCCCTTACACAGGGGCGACAGTCTTTTAGGCTCAGTGTGGGCAGGTGGTGCTTTAATAGGTCTCCAAGGTTTATATTCACACCCTTTTTGAACAGAATAGTAGCCATCTTGTCCTCTAGTTTGGTGTTTGTCTTTAATTTGAGGAAGTCTTTAATGTAGCACTGGATAGTGCCTTTTCCTTGTTTTATCTTTAGTAAGGTCATCAGAGCATGGTGATGTATATTGTTATATTTGCTAGTAGCCATGAGTTTGGCCTCTAATCTGGTACTGTAAATTCAGAACCTAAAGATAAAAATGCAAGATTGTCAAATTATTTTGCATGAACTCATCAACTTAATGGAGTAATTTTCATCCCAGAACAACTTACTTTTTTATATAAAAGGATGAAAAATATTCCAGTAAGTTGGCAAGTTTATGCAAAAAGAATTTGAAAATCCTGGATTTTTACCTTTAGGTTCTGAATCTACAGTATAGTTGAGGAAAAAATCCATGTTTTTGGGGCAGGAAGATATTCTGTCAATTATTTTTCCGTTGACTGATTTTCAGCCAAATTTGATCCATCTATAATTTTGTTCGTATATAATTTTTTAACTTTACAATAAATCAAAAATTTAAATATAATCTTTTTAAAAATAAAAGCTATGCTTCATACAACTAATTATTTATAATTTTATAGTTTGTATTAAAGAGTCTTGATTTTAAATCCTTACCTTTTTAAAAGCCAATTAAATTTAATTCACTGCCAGAAAATAGAATAATGTTATTAAAATCTTCAAATAATAATTTGTATAAGGAAGACTTTTTTATTTCATATTTTTGATTTTTTATTGTTGCAAATAAAAAAATTACATATGAACAAAATTATAGATGGATCGAATTTGACTGAAAATCAGTCAACGGAAAAATAACTGACAGAATATCTTCCTGCCCCATGTTTTTGGAGGTGGCCTTTTCAAACCAGCCCAAAGAATCACTGGAAAGAATGGTGGCGGCCCCAGGACCTGTTTTGTCATGGATACAGACATCTTGATTGGCATCATTCACCCCAAGAAAACCTAACAAAAAGGAGCCACCTACAAGAAAGTGCCAATGAAGACTTACTCTGACCTGAATCAAGAAATTGACAGGAAGTAGATAGTAGCCAAGCAGGTGCACCTTCAAACAGGACCCATAAATATGCTGTTTAGGGCCCAAAAACCCAAAGTCAGGTAATTTGGGGGGTTTTGGCCTCAAAATTAATTTATGAAATAAGAAAATTTCACTCACTTCTGAAGGGCTACTTGTCAGAATTCACCCTGCTGATTTTAGCATTCCCATCCCATCCATATGAGCTGGGCTGTAGCTCAGAACTACTTTAGTAGTTGCATAAAACTCACATTATCTTAAAAGTGATCCATTTTATTTATTTCTTGTAAGTAAACTGCATGAAAATTGAATTCCTGTTTGCTTACGTTTCTGTGCGCACCATCACAACACATGGAATTGTTTTGTTGCTATCTGCAGCCACTGCGCTGCTGCTTGCTGTTTCTCCACCCAAAATTGAGGAATATGCCAAGCCAATTTGCCAAATTGTCCATTTGCAAAATCCAGTTTCTATATCTCAACCATTAGCTTTTACAAAGTTTGTTCTCATTTTTACAGGTTGCATTTTGCCTGTACCTTTGCTTGGAGTTTATCACTTACAAATTTTGACACTGAGAATTATTTTTCTCCTCAATTTTTTTAGCATTTGGATTTGCATTCCCCATTTTCCCAATCTTTCTGCATTTTGAAGCGCCTCTACCATTGCAATTTCAGTGTCATTTGGGTAGGTGTAAGAGTTAGCTTAGAAGTAGTGTCATGAATGACATTTCAATACTTGTATTGAAAACCTGGGAATCAAACCCTGGGTCTCAGAAAAAGCCCTGTAATGACCAGGGTAGACAGGAGCCAGCCAGACTGCCAATTGGGCCAAACCCTGGGCCGCCAGAGATGTCTTGTCCCAACCAGGAGGAACGGGAACCTGCTTGCCAGCCTGCCAAGTGTCAAGACTGTAAGGTTAAAATCAACATTAGAAACCCCAGAATCAAACCCTGACCCTCCAAAGGCTAATTGAGTCTCCCAAGGTGGATGAGAACCCGCCAACTTGTTAATTTGCAGACCCCCACTGTCAAATTACTCCAAGACCCGCCAGACTCTTAAGGATGATTCCCTGAATGGACATCAGATTGCTGTTAACCTTGTGCCACCAAAGACCCAGACCTATGCTGAAGTTGTAGCTTGCCTAAAGGAGGTTATAACAAGGCCTCCTGCCAGTCCCACCAATGATCACCAGCTAAATACCAGTATCTAGTCCAGAATGGTTAATACAAGTTGACTGCTCAGGTGATGTGGTAAACAGTAGCAGCAGAACAAAGAATTGCTACTTCTGTTCATCAGAGCAAGCACAACTAGGATCTGCTGCGCGCAAAACCAGAAGCCAAGGTCTGAGCCCTGCCAGTGAACTGTCCCTGTGAGAGATGGGGGCTAAACTAACTAAGTTTGGCTCCCATCCTGGAGAAACAAACCACCAGGATGCCGCCCAGTGGAGGACTGGGACAGCTGCTCAAAGAGGGGACCACAAGGGAGACACAGGGGACATTTGAGGGAAATAAGCATTCAAGCCCATCAAAATCAGTCCGGTGAGCAGCCAAGGAGTGCAGGTAGGAGTGGGAGGGAACACCTCAGGGGCCACAAGTGGTACCAAATTGCTCTGGGCCAAACTGGGGAGGGAAGGCATGGAAGACACATCCCCCTCAGAGGCAGGCAAGGTGTGATCAACAATAACCAGATCCAAGTCATTGCATGTCAGGCTCTTGACCACAGCCTCTCCAGAAAAGAGAAGGCCACTAGGAAGATTCCAGAGACTGGAAGGATCTTCACCCACAAGCCAGGCAGATGAGGAGATTTTTCCCCACAAGTTGGGGGAGGTGGACCACAAAAGTATCAAGAATGGAACCAGGGAGAAAACCACAAACTTAATTGCTGGGAGTATCATAGGAATATTCCTCACAAAATTTGGAGTAGGATAGTATATTTTTCTGACAAAAATCAGGTAGAACAGGGGCTGATAGGGTATACTTAGCAAAATAGAGCTAAACTGTAATAGAACAGGTCCAGAGAGCTTTAAAATGGTTGTGAGAGGCTTGGCAAGAATGGCAAGTAAGAACAGGTCCAAAAACAATGATTTTAAAGGAAATTTCAGAATAAAAATAGATTTTATAAAGAAAATTGATTCAAAATACTGAGTTCAAACTCTAGTTTTGAAAGCAAAAGCAAAAAAGACAACAACTAAGTAAATCAATCCTAGTATAGGAGGCCAGAAGAGAAGCTGAATTTGAAGCCGGCTAGTATAAGGTGAGCTTGAAGCCAAAACTAACACTTTAATTCTTAGGGCTGCTGAAACACAGACTGGGTTCCTGGCAGCAATAAAATTTAAAATTTAAGTTGCAAAACACCAAACTTTAATGTATTCAGAAAATAGACAAGCAGGGGACTTTCAGTCCCCTTGCTTGATTAAAAGGAATGGCTTGCAAACAAAACTGATCACATGACAGTGGGCTCTGAATTCAATTGGCTGGACACAAAAATTTGCTGGGAAGGAGCAGGAAGACTGGAGGGTTTCATTCTAATTTCCACGGCCGGATCTGATTGGCTGGAGGAAGTGCTGGTTATTTGGAATTCACTCATGCAGTTCAGTGTTGATGTGGCAGCCTCTGATTGGCTAGCTCTAATGGTTTTCAGAAGTGGACAACACCACACTAATAGGTAGTCTAAATTAACCAGCGTTTCATCCCAGGAGGGAGCCACCAAAGGCAAATGGTCCGCAGGGTAGGCTAACACAAACCTCTCATCAACCGTGTGAGCTAAATCATTTAAAGAATGGAGGGGTTTAGCAGGCGTTTTTGAGCCTTTCTTGGTACGACAAGGGAAGATTGTGCAATCTAATGCCAGGGGTGGCAGTGAATTTACAGTCCCCAGACCTGAAGTCTGAAAAAAGCAAAGAAGCAAAATCACCTGGTATAAGAACCCCAGCGGTATGAGGATGGCCCTATTGTCATTTTTGATAATAAAGTTTTATGAACCTTTGGTTTGAACAAATCCTACCTTATCTAGTCTTAGTGATCTTCCATCTTAACTACAGCCAAGTAGAACATCAAGCAACTGCCCCCTCCAGAGACCAACCTGCTGATGTCAAGAATATTCCTGACACTTACAATTGTGTAATCAATAAACTGTCATCTGCTGCCAACGTGAAGGCGCCCGCTGCCACCAAGCAGATGTCTGCCACCAACGTGCAGACATCTGCCACCATAAAGCAGATACACACTGCCACCATGTGAAAGCCCACCACAACCAAGCAGTCACCTGCTGTCAGCATGCAGGCACCCACTGCCACCAAGAAGACTTCTACCTCCACTGTGCAGGCCTCCGCCGTCCACACACAGAATCCTGTCACAACCAAGCCGTCACCCGCCGTCAACTTGCAGGCACCTGCTGCCATCAAGCAGACGTCCACTGCCACCGCACAGGCCCCTGCCGCCTCCATGCAGAAGCCCTCCACCACCAAGCTGTTGCCTGCTGCCAACATGCAGGTGCTTGCCACCATTAAGCAGATGCCCACCGCCACTGCACAGGCACCCACCACTCTTGCCAGCCCCACCTGCAAGCCATCCTCAAACCAGGCACCCATGGGCCAGCCTGCCACCTGCCAGCCACCTGCCAGCCTTTGCCCTCCCATGCCAGTAGGCCAGTCCCCATCCACTCCTTTGGGAAATAGCCAGATTGGGAAATCAGGAAAGGGAATTTCCCCAAAGCCAAACTTGGGAGGAACTGCTGCCCAATTTGGGAGCCTACTAAATGGGGAATGGACTGACAGGTTATCCAACAAAGGAAACCATGCACCAAATTTAGTAAATGAATTTGGGTGCATGAAGAAGACCAAACTTGCACTATGCCAATGTAAACTTGGATCCAGCCAAACCTTCTCAATTGTCAGCCACCCAAGCCAATCCAGAAAAGGGAATAACAGATGCAACTTAGACTCTTGGTTCCCTAATGCTATGTCTTCCAATAATTATGCCTTACAGGTCCACTAGTATAAATAAAGACAAACCCCTCAATGATAGTTTGTGCTATTATTGAGTGAATATCCTCCTCAATATTATCACATTAATCAATCCTTTACCCAGGCTAATCAAGTAACCTTACTAAATCCATTACCCCTCCCCAAGTCAGAAGATGAACTACATCATCTTCACAGCTATCTTGACAGCTTACCTTGGGATAGGGGGCCGCCAGCCAACCAATGCTCAGTTTGGTCCTGAACCACAGGGACCAAAAGGGATATCATATAATGAGCCAACTCACCTCAAATCAATGGTTTTGAACCTGTGGACACCTCTGGCGTCATCTCGCCCAACTCTCACCTTGGCTACTTATATGATCTTTACAGCTACGCTACTGTACCTTGCCATCAGCCTTAGACAATGCAACATCCTTGCCAAAGCCTTCTGTCAGGCAGTCAACTTTTATTCAATTGTCTACACCTTGAATGGCTTTGAGCCGCCAAACCTGCCATCTTATGTTACTAAAGTTTTACCCTCAATACTTGGGTATTACAGCTGACCCTTCTCAGGCACTATACCGTCCCCCTGGAGCACCCTTTGGACCTGTGCATTTTACCAAATACCTACCCAACCCCACCTACTTGGAGTACAATTTGGAGACCATCCTCATTGCCAATCCCTTGGCTAGGACTAGAGGAACCAAATACAGAGGACACAAAGGAAAGTACTATAAGGTGCCGCCCTTATTGTTCAAAGACAAGTACAATCATCTGCCTGCATACTTTGCCCCCATGACTCTGCCCTTAACCCCACAACATGACCACCTAATGAAACTCCCCACCACTGCCAAGACCACGTCCACTCAACTTTTTGGAGTACTCTACATTACTTTGACGGGAATGGTAGACTCTATGGTGTCAAATGCAGGGCCCTGAACTTTGCTTGGACAATCATTACCCTATATTATCAAGTTAGCACCCATCCTATGGTGGGCATTACCCACTGGCCCAGACGTACTCTGTCCTGAGTCAACTAATGTCTCTACTTATTCCTAGCTCCCTGACAAGTAGAGACAAAGGGCAGATATAGCTCTTATGGCTTCTTTCAGGATGAGCTTTCCCATATGCGGCATATTAATCTTGGTTGTGTTCTGGGTCAATATAATATTTTTCACCCATGATGTAGTGGGGTTTGGGTACTTTGGGCAAATTAATGTACTTTCTTGGCGTCCAGGTCTTTTATCTAAAAAGATATCAGGAAAGTTGCTGCCTTGTAGATGTGATAAGAAATACCCAGCATAAAAGGCACACAAGCAGCCCTAAGGATTGGCAACATCTTGGATCCCAGGCTATCACATTTTTTAAGATCATCATAGTGTCAGGATACCAGTTGCTGAGCAGGGTAGTAGCAGGTGCAGGGCAGGCTACCAGGCCTGAGGGTAAGGCCCACCAAAGGATTGGTGCCAATTTGATAATGTAAGAGAAATTACAGCCAAGCCAAGACCAATAGACAGAATTAGGGACCATAGAATCTACCAAACCCATCAGAGTAATATACAGTAATTCAAAAAGCTGGGTAGATATGGGATCATTGGCAGTAGAAGAATCTTGTGGGCAACTGAGCCAGGGTGTAAAAGATGGGGGCATTGGTACTAGGCAGGCAAGCAGATAGTTGAACTTGTCTTAAAACAGTTGGGGCTAAACAGTATACCCGGTTCCTTATCAGTTAAATTGATCAGGGTTTTTAGTTCTTAATAAACAGCTGACAAAGAAATTGCTTTGTAAGATAAACTTGGAATAGGCCAGCCTTGCAGGGTATTTGGTGAGATTTAATAGTTCAAAAAAGCATCAGGGGCAAAATAGCTCAGGCAGAGGATCATCTGGATCTGGGACAGACTGGCAGATCCTGTGGGTGTGATGTGAAGATGGTAGAAAACAAGGAATAGATAGGGAAAACTTGATTGGACAAAAGGGTTGCTATAAATTTATTATCAGAACACCAATAGGGTCTGGGTTTTTTCTAGAAGAGTATAAAAATCATCTTTTCAGGCCTTGTATTTAGGACAGGTTTTCAAAACTTAGGTGGGCTAACATCAGAAACCTAAGGGTGACAAGATGGCATCAAGCTTGAGTGAGTTATTGTTAGCTGTTGTTGGTGAATAGACATCTAAACCTTTCTGTTTATAATTCTGATGATCAAGGTTAGAAAGACCCACAGGAAAGTGCCATCTCCTAGTTCTTGGGAAAACTTGGAATTTTCTCACTGATAGAATTGTGAGACTCTTTACCCAAGCTGCCGTTTTGTAGGTTACTGCTTTAGAGCAACTTCTGGCATCATGTAGCCCTTTTTGATTACATCTCCTTGTAGACTTGGCAAAGACTTTGGCATCAGTGGGCTTTTATTTTAATAATCTTTGGGTTTTTCATGAACTTAACCTCTTTAGGGGTTTCAATTAGACTAGTACACAGTAGTTCACAAATCAACCCTTGCAAATGCCTCTAATTTTGCTTTTTTCCTGAGGTGTTTCCTTACCCAAACATGGACCAATATCAATTCCTGAGCCTTCCAGATCTCTAAAAGCCTCCCACCACTTGGGGGTATCTCTACTAAGGCTACAAGGGTGAAGCCTTTGGGTATAAATATGAACGCATCTTTTCCAATAAATAAGGTCATTTCTACTCATTGGTTTTTACATTGAATCTTCAGCACTCATCTTCCATTTGCTAGGAAGATCCTATTACTCATACTCAGATCAAACAGACGTAAAGCCAGAACCCCAACTCTTATTTATTTAAGACTTTATACTGAGTCCTTTGATATTTCAATTAACAAAGTGCAACTTGACAAGATTTGAGCCCAAAAAAAACAGCAGCCGGCATCTGTTTCCCCGGGAAGGCAGGCCGCAAGGGTGTTGGGTAGGGGTCCAGGTCTTGATATTGCTCTAGGACAATAAATGAAATGTCATTCATGGCATTATCAGCTCTCCTAGGTTGCTATGAATGTGGGCTATGATACCCACCCCTTCTCATTTTTCAACACCCCTGATCAAGTGCCCTTTTTAAAGGGCAACCTCCAGAATTAACTCATACAGCATGAAGCATCCTCCATGTTGATAACTTAAAAAATTAGGTTTGCTTTATCCTTTATAATTTCCATCAAAAGCTCAAAATAAGAATTAAACATTACTTTTATTATCAGCGTCAATTATTTAGTCCAGAAAAAATATCCTTTGATATTGAAAATAGGAAAAATATCTCTGAGGATTGTTGACATGGAGGATGCTCCATGCTGTATGAGTTAATTCTGGAGGTTTCCTATCAAAGCCAGCACTTAATATCTTCTGAGTTCCATCACTGCGCTCTTCACTCCGCAGCTTCCTCTAGTGCCCTGAACGTAAGACCCTCCAATTTTTGGATATACTTGGATGCTATCCTAATGCCACCATCCTTTGAGACAAGTCTGGTGAGCATTAGTAGCAGACTCAGCCTCTAGTATCTCAGGCTGAAAAAGCCTTTGTGATCCAGGGTCAAGCTTCTGTAGGGCTAGGAATGAGTTCAGCCCACACCTTAGCCTCTTTTGGTGATACACTTGATAAAGCCTAACTCATGGGCATATGTTTATTTCTGAATGTGCTGAAGTACCCCAAAAGCTTTTTTCAAGAAGATAGATGCTACAGAGGTTTTTGGCCAGGAAGCTTGAGACATGCACCTGGAAAATCTCTGCTGATTAAAAGGTACTGAAGCTGGGAGCTCTTCATATTTAGATATCTAAAAGAGGGACATAGTTGATGAGGGTATACTTGGAATCCTCAAAAGACAACTTGGTCTCTTACCACTCTTCTAAACCTAGAGCTTCTTGATGACCCCTAATTGAAGAGCTGTGTCAGATAAAGGGAGACAATCTCTTATGATATTCCATGGCTAGTCCAGAGGACAATCCTGGCTTCTTTCAAGCTAGTGCAGTGGGTGCATTAAATCCAAACCCATGTCAACAGATATTTTGGATCAATTTAAAACCTAAACCTGCCCAGACCAGCACTTATTCTGGACACACGCTGTGCGTTTCTAGGAACTCCAATTCAAACTTTGAGAAATTGCTATGTGGATTTGCGGTAGCTCTCATTGATCTTGAATGGTTGTCAGCTGTATCTGGTTCATTTTTGCCAACTATTAGTGGGATTGCAGATCAAGGGGAAGTTTTGGCTTTTTTCCCTAGTCCCTTGAGGGGACCATCACCCCTATGAATTTTTTTGGCAGCTTAGCCAATTATGGAGAAGCTCTCGGTTTCCATTGGCTTAGCTCTAGGCCACCCTCATATGATTAGTTATCCTTGAGAGAAGTTCCTGGGTGGCACAAGCTTTCATCTCACTTGTCATTCTGGGGAGCAGAGTTAGCAGGGCATACAGAGGGTGCCTCCTCTGTTTTAATGAACAGGTCCACCTGTCTTGTAGGGCTTCTAAGTTACTCTCTATAGGATGAGCTTTAGCTGTACTATCTGATGTAAACTGGTTTGGTGTCTGGCATGGTTATTTTTAATAAAAGTTTACTTTAACTTGAACCTGGTTGTGATTTTTTGTTTCAAATCCAACATTAAATCCTCAAAAGAGATTCTATTGAGAGTACTTTAGAATGTCTCAACCAACTTGGCCACACCCAGGCTGGCTCATTATGACCCCTGTTGTTGTAGAGGTGACATCAAATCACCATTTAATATAGGACACTAGAAAAGGCTGACCAGTAAGTGAGAAGGGAACAAGAGCCAATAAAAACCAGAGAAGAACTTCTAAAGGCTAAAAGCAATATATAACTAAATCATAAACAAGATAGAGAATACTGATAGTAGGGTCAAGCTTATTGCACCAAAAAACAAGACATAGAGAATGCTGATAATTTCATTCTTAAATATCCTTAAGAGGAGTGCATAGATCCCAATAATGAGTGGAGGGCTGGAAAATGCGCAGACCCAGCAATCCTAGACAATGGGCAGCTTGGTGAAACACATAAATGGATTTATGCAGATTTTCTTCAGTCCCATGACACGGTAGATGCAGAATTTAGCTTATTTAAAATACATATGGTCATTACAATTAAGACGGTTGGCCCATAAAGCGTAAATTTTTGTATTTTATGATTGAGTGCATGGTTATACCTTGAGAAATTCCATATATTTTGGATAAAAAGCTTAAAGAAAGCTATCCAGTGCTAAGTTCAGAAACAGATATTTCTAAAGAAAAGTAGACACATTGTATTTAATCAGAAAGAATGTTATGCCACTGGAAAATTGATTGCTACTCAAAACTGATTACACCGTCGGGCAATCCTGAAGGGAGGATGAGAGGAAACATCTTACAGAAAGCAACTACATTGAATGGATGGGCCCTTATCATATGTTGTCCAACTATTTCCACAGACATTTGATTGAAGATGACTTCTCCAAATTTAGGCCCTAGGATAACCATGTAATGAGAAGAGCTTGATTTGGTGAGGTTGTTGAGTAAGCTGGTGATGCGCAATGGCACTTGATCACGCTGCTTGGTAAACAAGATTCGTTCAATAACCCATGCAGAATCCTGCCGGCCAGCCGTCATAAGGCAATAAGTCTGTCGGGGACATTCTAACTTACCAGATATTGGGGTTCCTCCAGCAAAGTGGTACGACTCGGGATCTAAGAACCATAGTCTTAAATCACTTGAAGCAGCCATCTCTTTCTTCAACTTCGAAATAGTACCCTTGTACCATTCTGGCTGCAGATGGAATTTTGTGAAGTGGGGAGCCCAATCAGCCCATCCTGCATCCTCTGCCAGATGTAGGGGTGTATTGGTTGTAAAGGAGCCTTTTGTCTTGCCACTAACTTCAATATAAGGCCTATCAATATCGGTAACTCCGCAACCAACCAGTCCTGCAAAAAGACTAGAGATTGAAGAAAAAATTGCTCATAATTTATTTAAAAGAGTCATACCCTAGCCTCTGTCCCCACATGTATTTAAACAGCCACCTCCGCGAATAGAATACTATACATCATGTTTGATAATCTCAGGTTCCTAATAAGTTATTTTTGAAAATCACCACGTGGGGCTAGACAATTAAAATATAGATCCAAAATCAATCTGTCCTGGTCCAGAGCCAATAAGAACACGATCCTTCTCATTAAATCACCACACTCCAACCCCAATAATAATAATTTGATTTATTTTCTGTTTTCAATACACGTTTGAAGACTAGCCCATATATCGAAAATCAATATTTCCGTAGCCCAAAGCTTAAGAATTATATAGCAATCCACGAATTGATCTGCGCATATGCTGTACTAGAGATCTTCCAAGCGGCTTTAAAATCCAATACCTCAATTAAATAACCTTCTGGGGCGATAACTCCAATTTAACAGTAAAATTTAAACAGCTTCGTGGGTCTAAAGCTTAGTTTAAAAGCAGATCACCGTATGATTGGCTATGGGCAGGAACTATTCCAACCTTTGTCCTAAGAAGGTATACGATGTCCCTGTTCACAAGATATGAACTTAGCATGTCTCTTTGCAAGGGGTACCGTTGGATGCAAAACCCATTTCTAAATGACTATGCAGCATGCCATCAAGAAACCACATTTCAAAATTAGCATGACCAGAGGAGATCCAAATCTAAGTACCGTAGTACGAGACATGCCCATCCACCCGCCTTGAAACCCCAAACCAAGTCCAAATAAATTACAAATGACTCCTTAATCAAACAGCGTCATTTTATTTTAGCCCATTCCAATATCATTTAAAGATCCAGGGTGCTACTCTGCTGGTTAAAGAGTTCCAGAAATGATGAAATGAAAAACTCAAGTGCTGTGCTGAATCCCAGTAGTTAACTTGGGAGTTGTCCCATGTTGAAACTTCCATAGCATCAACCCCTCTCTAAGGATGCTACTCCAGGAGGCCATCCACATGTAGTATCCCAGTAGGACCATCTACCTGAGATCCTGATACCACTACCCTTTAAACACTGGATTGGCTTTCTCCCAATAAACTTTCAATCCAGCTTGGTAAATATACAAACCTAATTAATCTCCCCTTTGCTTCTTCATGAAAGAGCCAAAGGGTATCAGCCGATAGCATAGATAGGTTAAATATACGGTACAACACGCCATTTCAAAAGCACTATTTTGAAATACGCCATCTCAAATGTTGCTATCTCAAATTCATAGTAAAAACACCATTTTGATTTATGGCATCACGACTAAGAAAAAATTGTTTTAAAATTTTAGATTTTTGAACTCCAAAAATAACCCATAAAATTATCAAAAAATAAAATTTAAAAAACATTTCTAAGCTTAAAAAAGCCTTGAAATTTCAAATCTGCAATAAAAAATGGGGTTGATTTGTAGCAACAAGGTTGCTTAAAGCCCAAAAGTTAAAACATACCCAAAAACAACTATTTCCATATATTATAACTATAAACTATAGTTTAAAATAAACATACAATTGTACCAAATACTAAAAAAGGCAAAAAATAATAAAACTGAAGGATAATAAGAGAGAAAGTTGAGAGGTGTTTACTGGAAAAGGGCTCAAACATTGGTAGAAAGAGCAACTGAGATAGCTTGGAGATGCTCAAGCTTTCTATCCTTAGGATAGTATGCAAGGACCACCTTGCTGATTTCAGTATATTTCTTTACTGCCTTAGTCTGCTTGGGGGTTGCCCTTAGACTTCATGCCAGTCTTGAAGAGCCAGGCAGAGATGGCTTGCTGGGTTTTTAGATGCACCATCATCTTGTTGAATTTGGGCTTATGGACCCTGACCCTTGTAGCAAACTGGCTACTCCCACCCTTCAAGGAAAGAGGTGGTCTTGATGAGGCCATCTTTTACCTACTTATAGCAGTTCCACTGGATTGGGTCACTGCCTTTTCTGATGCGGCGTGCTCCCTGAAAGATACCAACCCATTGAGTTTCAAAATATTCAATAAAAGGCGCAAAGGCTGCCTAGTTGGCAAGGATATAAGAATGGCAGAGGAGGGTGTCGTAAAAGGCATTTATCTCCTCCTTTCTCACAAGGGAAGCAGAGCAATTAAGACTTCCTTGGCTTCTTTAGTGTCTTTGGAGTTGACCAGCTCATGAAGGTCAGAGCACTTTTGGAGGTAGCAAAAGAGTGCCAGCTGGAAGTGGAAGTAGCATCCCTGCGGGAGCTCTTGAAGACTCTTATGAAGGCATTTGCCTGAGCCTGTTCAAAATCCACTACCAGATATTCATGGTAGGAAAAGCTTTCTGGCTGCTTCCTGGGTGGGGTGGCTTCCTCTTCCTGTGACTGGGCCTGTTTCTTGCGCCCTCTAGTTTCCTTTGGCTCCTCTTCAATGGTTGGGAGAATTTCATCCAACTTGGCCTTTAGAATTGTAAGAGCATGGACATAAGTTTCCTGCTTCTTGTTAGGAAGAAAGTAGAAGACCAGGGAAAGAACCAGATTTACAACCTGCCCATGGATATCCCAAAGCTGGCTAAAGAGCTTTAGGCAGGTTGAGAATGTTCCATCTGCAAGCCAGATATTTCATTTTAAAAGGTTGCAAAGATTCTGGGAGGTAGCAAAGCAGATGATCTGCTCTGGGGCATGTTGCCCATCATCCTGAAGGAGGAATCTCTCTTCATGCTGTGAAAGCTTTTGCTCTTCAGTTAAAATCAACTGGTCAATTGATGTAGCACTGACGCCTTCAGTTCTCAGAGCATATCTCTGCTCAGTGAGATATCTCTGAAGTTTTGAGGCGCCACCAACAGTTGCCAGTTGGGTATCATTTAGATTAATGAGCGCATTGTTTACAACCTCAGTTGCAGTTTGGTCTTTGGTGGTTGGTATGACCTGGCAAAGAAACCAGCAGATCAGTTAATACAGTGGATCAAAGGGCTCAGCACAGTCATGCCCAATAGTTAGGACTTTAAAACGAGTGAACCCATAGGTGATAAGTCTAGCTGGATAGCCAATATTATAAAATTTGAAGTGATGCTGACAGATGGGCTTCTTCTTGTTGTTGCAACTGAAGCTGTAGCCCTTGTGGACAAAGCCAGTACCCCCTTTATTTGTCATAATTGGATAGCTGACAGGGTATGTGGCGGGCACAGCAAATGTGCCATTTCTGTTGAATACATTGTGGATTGAGTTAAGATCCCAGAGCTCAATTGGCTCATCTGCAGGAGCACCAGGCTCAGGCTCTTGCTCTTCTTCATCCTCAGGCTCTGAAGTGAGGTCAGAATGGCAATTGAAGTTGAACAACTTCTCTTGAGGGTCTGACAGGGAGTAAACAAAAGGAGAATGGGGAGGGGTTGGGCTTGTTTCCTCAGGCTCTGGTGAAGGCGTAGGTGTCTTGGGAGGAGCTTTACCCTTAGCAGGCTGCTTTTTAGGGGTAGTTTTGGCCTTCTTGGCCTTGGGAGGAGTGGTCTTGCCATTGGAGGCCTTGGGCACAGCTTTGTCAATGGACTTGGGAGGCATCTAAAGGGGAATTAGTATCAAAATATGAGAAATTTGGGGGTTGTTTTTAAAGAGAAAAACGAGAATGGTTTAAATATAAAATTATCAATTTTTTACATAGAATTGTAGAAGAGATCAAATAATATATACTATCAAAATTTCAATGTTTTTAATTTCTGAAAAAATATTTTTTTATTATTAACACAAGTAGGCAAAACTTTGAGTTTTGACTGAAAACTTGCAGTCAAAATGGCGTTTTTGAATTGACGTAAACAATGTGCTGCAGCTCAAAAATATAGTGTTTTTATCATCTTTTATATTGAATTAACAAATTCCTGGTGGAGCTACCTCAACTGGGCCAAAGAGTAAAGCTTGAATATTTCAAAAACTAGCTTATACAACTGGGATTGAAAAGTACACAGTTGTTTAGAGGAGGCCAAAAAATATATATTTGCAAAGTTTCAAGCAATTTATTACATTTTTTGCTTAAGTGGTTTTAGACGTGAAACTATACTTTTGAAAAGTGGAAAACAAGTATTGCAGTGGGGGAATTGATATGGTGTAGCCTGGCATCATATGTAATTCCCCCTTATTTTTCTCTATCCATTGTGCACATCAAATCAATTGGGTGATATGAAACTCAGTGGAATTTGAAGTGGCATAAATTGAAAAGGGGCTAATCACCCTCTTCCATATTAAAATCACTATTAAAATTTTTATTAAGAGAACCCTTATCAACGTATTCATGTATAAGAAAACTATAAATTACATATAACAAAACTGTTTTTTTACCCAGCAATGATAACCACTAGAGGGACTATCATAGTGGCGTCCTTTTAGGTTGTTCTTAGTATAAGTGTCTTATATTAATACTATAGGAACATCTGCTGGCACTATAAAACAGGCTTTGATTTAGTTTGGGTATAAGCTTATTTTGGTTAAAGATAAATAATGTGATTCAAAATGACTTAAAGTCAAGATGGTGTAAACACGCTCCACACTAAGTGATTTCATATGTAAATAAAGTTAGCAAAATAAGATTTAATCAATCTGAAACCAAGTGACAGAATTGAGATGACATAAATTCAAGATGCCACATTATAAAGGTATATGTAAATTATAACTATTTAATTGTTATTTTAGTTTTTTCTGATTCAAAATCACTAACGCAAAAAACACCATCTTGAATTAAATTTGAGATGGCGTAAATCAAAGTGCTGTTTTTGAAATATCATGTTGTACCAGATATACACCCTAAAAAATTCATACACAACCCAAAAAATTTAGGCCAGTACAGCCACAAGTGTACCCTATTTCCCCCAGTAATAAACTACTCCTAGTCATCTGCACTCTAGGTCTATCCAAAGGAATACATCCAAGTGCTACACAATAGCATCAAACGCAAACCTAGAGGAGGATCAAGCCCAAAATGAACATCAGAATCTCATAACAACAGGACAGCACCACCTCAATAACATGTCTAAATAATTTAACCTTACAAGGAGTGTTGGGGCCAGCTATCAGTATAGTTTCTTATGTAAAAACAGCATTGTGACCATACAACAGTCACCTGAGATATTTAGCCAAATAAATATAAGATACAGTTATACAAAGTTGTTACAATATTATCATGGATTTTGTATAGATAGCTTTATGGGATTCTTTGGGAAAAGAGCCCTAGATAAACTTGGGATTTATATGAAATAAATAATAAAGTGACTGGCTTTTAGTTAGGCTGTACTAACTAACAGGATCAATGCAAGATTGACCAAGTCAATTTTAGAGACTAGCTGTCTCATAAACAAATTATTTAACTGCAAAGGTTAATTAATATACCCATTAAAATGATTAAAGAGGATTTAATCACAACATTTTAGCGGTCTTGAATGTATCAAGAAGATTGGTTTCAGAAAAGCAATTAGCAGAAAAACCTCTAAATTCAGACAATGGTGCCTAGGCATTTAGAACTGATCATCTGGTTCCCAGTTGGAACAAGGGTAGCTTGGATCAAAAATATGTACATTCCACAGGGGTTTGGCACCGGAAGCCTGGAATGCTTCAAGCCAAAACAATATATTTCAATGAAAGAAATCCAGTGATTCTGGAATTTATTAGGCTCATTCTTATAGGTTAATAGTGTGAAGATATTTTGGAAAAAGATCCTGATTGAATGATGCTATTACGTCATTGAACATGTGATATGATACCAGGTGGGATTCCAGAACTGGAGGGGTTTTCAGCCAAATATGCCCTTTATGGTATATAAATGAAAACAAATATATTAAATAATAATAATTAAGTAAGAATCTGACACTTTCCTCTCATCTTTATTTTAAGTTTATGGCTTCTCAACTATCTTTTGAGAAAGCAAAGTTTGGAGTGTTAGGAGTGGAAACTGCTGTTCCTTAAAAAGAGGTTCCCAAAAAATCCCTGGATGACGCCTGGGAGGACCTTGAAGTGATAAAGACGTTTCCTAAAGAATCACTAGTCAAGGCCACCTACAAGGAACTATACGCTGAATATTTTGCAAGAGAAGAAACGCCTGCCCAAGGCAACATAATATACACCTGAGATTCATGGAACTTGTTATTAGGGGTTGACAAAATCTTCCAGCAAATAAAGGATGTGGCTAACAAGGAGATTGAAGAACTTAAACTTTGGGAGGAGAAGAGCGTGGAGATCATGATTAAGTGGGGAAATGAGAATAAGGGTCTAAATCAAAATATTGTCTCTTTGGAGACAAAGCTCACCAAAGCTTTGTTGCAGGAGGGTCGAGTAACAAGGGTCTCAATAAGAATGACTATGGTAAGTAAAACTGGATGTACCTAGATTCAGCACAAATATGTAGGTTACCACTACTCCAGGGAACCTCAGAAACCTGGACCCTATCTGGTCTAACAAGGGGATATGGATTCTCCAAGGTTGTCTTTCAGGATTTAACATCTCTTTATGAAAAAAATCTATATACAAGATTCCTGGCTTTTATTGCAAAAATTAGGTCATTCAAGTGCAAGCACACATGTACTAGAAAGAGATATGTAATAAACCCCACTTTTTGCTTATACACTCATGTAAAATTTTCTATAAAAGCTGGATTAGCTTTTAAAACCTGTTGAATAACTCCCAAGACAATTCTTAAGAAAGGTGGCATAAATATATGGAGCCCTCAACAGGAGGGCTCCACTAAAGCTTTCCATGGGAAAGTAGGGCTGACCTAATGCCACTATAAAAGATCCAGCCATCCCTGAAGCAGAAAATAAGGATGGTTCTATGATACAGCAGAAGAAAAGCCTTGTCCAAGCAGAAGCCAAGCCAAGGAAATTGACAAGGAGAAGGAACTACCCAATAAAGCTTTATAAAATGGGTGCTAAAGGGAAATAAAAGGCATAAAGAATATGCCATACTTGGTACAGCTCAATCCTATAACTTCTGATCCCAAGCTGGACCTTACCATCACAAATTGTACCTTATCATTGCAACTTGGACCCCAGAAGTCTGTCAAAGAAATGGCAAAAAGTTTGCTTGACAGCAGGTATTCTAAGATTGAGAAGCAATACCATTCTAACCAAAAAAAAGTTGCTTTAAGCTTTTACTCTTCTCATTGAAAGATAGCCACTAAAATCAGCATGATATAGCTGATATGTCAATGCAATTATACCATCACATATATCAGCAAGGAAAGAGACACAATAATGAAATGGATAGAAGCTAAACCCAAGTGCAAGTGAGCTAGCTAGGGTAAAGGCTAATCAACCACAAGATTTGCTGTGCATCAAGGTAGCATTACTAGCCAAAAATGTAGCTGGATGAGCTGGAAAAGAAACCAGATTTTACAGGGTGTAGCCCAGGGCAAGCAGCCACTACAATGCACAGTGATCTTACACGTGCTGGGACCAATGAATCACAATCAGCCCAGAGAAAAATCAAGTAATGACTTAAACAGCCTTAACCTCCCTGAACATTATCTTGTACAGATTAACATCATTGTAACTGAACTATTTATTGTTCAGTATTTTAAGGGGAAATACAACAGTCCAAGAGAAAAGAGAAAAGAGCAGAGATTAGAGATAAGATAATAGCTTTATTGTCAAATTAAAGTTATTATACAGCAAATGGGGACCAACAAGTCCCAGGGTTAGCATTGATGGCATGATCAAAATATGGCTTAGGTTTAGAATAGGTTGTTGAGGGTGCTTGGATAAAATTGGTTTTGCCCCTTATAAGGACTTATTAACCCATAGTTTGACATTCAAGGGCAAAGTTAAAAAGATGAAAGATATAATATGGGGTGGCTGATTGAGCGCTCTAGTGTATTTTAAGATCCATAATCAGGCAAGGTATCAAACTTGGTTGCAACAATGCCATATCTCAGTTTATTCATTTCTAGGCCCTTAACAGTTGTTTGGATGCCTTTTAAGTCCATCTTAAAGGTCATTGCTTCTCCTTTAAGGAGTACCACAGAGTTATCATTTATTTCTGCATATTTGAAGTTGGCTTTTACTAAATGTTTATAATATCCAGGCTCATCTTCCCTCACTTAACATGACCATCTTCACTGAGAATTTTTGAAGACTTCTATAGCAAAGCTTTGGCAAGTTTTTATCTTTAGATTTGCCACTTTTCCCCTGATTTCCTTGTTGTTGTCCCACCATTTTGAGAGCGTTTCTACACTCTTTTCTTCACCTGACCTTAGGCCTTCAATTTCTCATTTAGCTGCTACTTTCATCTTCTGAAAGATTTATCAAAGCCCCACAACAAGTTTAGAGAGTCCTTAGCAAAGATTATAAAGCCTTTTACCAGTGTACCCTCTTTAGCAAAGTATTCAGTGTACAGTTACTCAAAAGCAGCTTTCACCTCCACCAATGATCCCCTAGGAAATTTCTTAGCCACCCCCAGATCACTCCAAGAATCTTCCATAGGCTTCTTGGGGGTTTCTTTCTGTAGCAAGTCACTTCCTACCCTTGATACACCAAACTTTTCCTTATTAAAAATAAATATAATATGCATAATAAATATTAAATATAGAATTTTCAGGAGAAAAAGTTTCAACAAGATATGCTTATTTTATCACTCTTGTTTCTATCTATATAATTTTGTGGTAAATTTGGATGAAAATTCCTCCTGTTTCAGAATATCCCCTGGATCTCTTCCACATGGCCTATGCTATGCCTGTTATCCAGCTGAGATCTTTTGAGGTAGAAGATCTTGGAATTTTTTTACTGATAAGGATGTGTTCAATTAAATTATGGAATCACCTGATCCTTTCTGTGGAACTTTACTTTGGCTTTGAGATATTTCAGATATTCTGTTCCAAAGCCCTATGGGATGGCCTCAATCCTGATCTGAATTTTGGGGCTCCAGCTGAAAAACAGCTTATCACTCCTTTGATACATATGCACTCTTTTCTCCATTTAGTAGTTCCTGAACCAATAGCTTCCTTTCTAGAAGTAATAATTCATGGTTTGATATAAATCAGGTGCTATCATAGCACTTACCAGAAGTTAACCTTAACCATTTTCTTGACGCTCCAAGACCATTATCACCCTATGATTAGATCCTCATTAACCATGTTCTCATGCTAATATTAATCAACCTTCCCATTTAACTAATCCATCTAAAAGACACCTAGTATCTAAGATTCCATCAGTCAATCTTTCTGTAATCCTATTAATCAGTATAGTCCAATTAATGTAAGCCTTTGGACTTTATTAATAACAGCTGCATTAGTATCAAAGCCTGTGCTCAACCATCACCAATAAATTACTATTTACCAAGGATACAAAAGATACAGCTAGGGTTGAGACACCAGTTTTATTGATGAGCCTAAACAGGAGGGGATTAAATTGCTTTAGATAATAGAACTGTGATGGCATTTGTACCCAATCCTAGGAAAAGGAGATGATAAGAGAATTATGTTTAAGCAAGATTCACTCATGATTTTAAATCAAAAATATATTGTCAGGAGTAAGAGTCTTAAAGCTGGAATCAAGGGCTTTTGGCTGAAACCAGCTTAGACCAAAACAGCTCAGTATTCACAGAAATATAGGCAACCAAAGATGGTAAAAGAGACACAAGCAATTGAACAGAAGTCTTGGCATAAATATCAACCAAACAGGAAATATCAGTTGAGACTTAAGCTCTCAGTCCTGGCAATCAATTCCAAGCATTCTTACATCTATCCTATACAGATCCCAGGGCTTTTCAAGAACTCTTGACCAGAGGATCCCATAAAACTATCCATATAAGATCCAGAATTTTATGTATCATTTTTAATGAATAACAGCAAGTTTATTTGGCCTCAAACCCAGAGTAGATGTTGTACAGTCACAAAAGGGTGGCTGTATGCCTATAAAAAGCCTTTTTTGGCCACAGTATTGGATGCTCCAGAGTCCAGCAAGATATTTTGAGGGTTAGAAAGAGAGTGTATGGACAAATTAGAGGCTGGGAACTTGTCTTTATTTTTCTTGGCATGAAATTATTAAGCTGGGGGTCCATAAGATGCAGATGAATGTGTATAGAAAGATGATATTAGCATTCTTGCCTGATGAGGGAGAAAATTAGCACTTATTGATGGCTCCCTAGTCATTTTACCTTGTATCTGCCTTCAATTAACTCAATGCTAGGAATCAAGGGCTATGAATTATAACTCCCAGCAGTTCAAATATTGTTCAATGCCATGGTATTGATTGAGGTGATGTCATTGTTGTGGGGCAGTCATTGTCCCAACATCTTTTTGGCTGCTGTTTGTGTTGTTACTACTGTTTGTGCAGTTGTTGGCATTTTTAACCACTGGAGCTATGGTTTAAATTTGTACCTATGTGGCTCCAGCCCTTTATTTCCTTTCTGCACCTTTTTTGGCGCATTTGGATCCAAAATAAGGGTGGGTGAAGAGATTTTTGCTTCCATGAGGATAATGTTAGTAGCTTTCAGGAATCCAAGCTTAGGCAGCCAGCCCGTCATTTTCAGGGATCACACAGGTTGCAGGTTTTGTAGGCAGAGCCCACCACAAGATTAGAGCTAGCTTAAAGAGGTATGGTAAGGATTTTCTCACCCAGGATCACAGGCCAGAAGCTGGAATCATAGTGTCAATCACCCCAGAGAGAGTGATATACACAATTATGAACAGCTTTTTGTGTGGTCCAAGGGAAGTTCAGGTGCGGACGTAGGCATTGGCTTTAGGGTAATTGGAGGTTCTATATCCAGCTGATACACAGACAGCAAGTTGTAATTGTATTTGAATAAGAAGGGCTCAGTGTAATGCCAAGGGCCCTGCCTGGTGTATCTTACTTACAAATTTGACCAGGCCAGGGGATCCTGTTCAAGTATATTCTCAAGGGGGAATTCCTTGTATTCAGGCTTCAAAGGGTATTATGTAAATTGGACAGGAATAAAGGGAGTGCCAGGTGGACAATAAACTGCAGTCAGAGGGGCAAGAGGTCCAGAAGATCTTGAGCTGAACTGATAAATGGCAAGAAGAAAATAGGGTAATAATTGGGGAAGCCAATGTTTCTTAAACTTTTATTCAAAAATGGCAATAAAGTCACAGCACAGGATCTCTGGGTCTATATAGTACCCTGCTGCCAAACATAAATTTTTTCATTTAGGTTCACCATAAGATTGGGGAATCTGAGGCTGGGTGGACAGAATGCCTGGGTCTAGGAGCGGCAAAATGGCACTGCTGCTGGATGCCTGCTCATTGGTTAAAAATCAGGAAGGTTTTCTTGGCTCTTCTGTTCTCAAGCCAGGGTCATAGGGGCAGGCCTTAAGCTCACATTTTCCTCTGGTAGTGGGTCTTGATTGGCTATGTGCATAGACTCATGCTCATGACGTTAACAGTAGGAATTTCTCTGCCTCCATTAGGCAAGTTGTTGGGACCTTCCTTGGGTGCTGTAGCCTTTAAGTTTTTGCTGGTGTTCTCATTTTGGGAATTAAGCTCAGTCTCAGCTTGAGGGGGATTAATCCCAGAAAAACACGGGTGGCCTGCCCTTTGGTCCTCAGAGTTAGCGGCATGTGGGTGGTCAGGTTATAAGTTTGAACCTTGCTCTTGGCCCTGGGTTTTGAGGGGAAGAAAATTGTCAATCCTGAAAGTAACAGGTGATTTCACTCTTTTAAAAATGAGGCTCTTACATGTGCCTCATCTTCCTGAGCTGGGTTGACAACTTTGTGGCAGGTTTATTTAAATCCTGGGTGCATGTAACAGTTGTGGTCTGGTGTGAGGATTTCTTGGGCAGAAAACAATATCTCCAGGCATCTCTGCTGTTTTGAAAGGGTTGGAGATATCTTCTGTGAAATTGTCAAGATTATCCAATTAAATTTCAGGTCTTTTGTCAAGCCAGGTGGCAAATTAGTTGACAGCAGCCTCAATGAAAGGGAATGTGGCTTCTTGTACCCATCTTCCCTAGGAGTTTCATTTGCAAAAAGCTTTGTAACTAAATGTTGCTGCAAGGTCTTTCTCAAAGCGGCATAAGATTATAAGCAACACTATGTACTGTAAATTCAGAACCTGAACGTAAAAATGCGGGATTGTCAAATCCTTGGTCCAAATTTCAAATCTCTTGAGCAGATAACTCAACTAACAAAAGACAAAACC
>QTSX02005887.1:0-147573 GCA_014839935.2 Entomophthora muscae | reverse complement strand
AATTAAAATTTAATAAACCAAAAATAAAGATAAAAATATTAACAACTACAAAATATAAGAAAAATATATAATTTATTTATTATAATTTTTATAAGTAAACCTGAAAATACCTTATTCTTAACAGATAAATTAACAAAAAATAAGGTATTTCTTATATCACTACCTTAAAGCTACACCTGAAACTTATTATTTATATTTAAAAAGATCATTACTATTATAAAAAATAAAAAAATAAAAATATAAACATATATATAAAGGCAAAGCAAGGTTTATTGGCTAATTTAAGCCACCAACAAGGGCAGTAGCAACATTTTCAAGGTTTTTATTTCTTTCACCTTATACTTCTTCTTAAATAACCTTTTGTACCGCCTCCTGGTAGTCCTGGTCCTTGCTCTTCTTCTTTTTTGGGGTCACTTGTCTGGCCAGGTTGTGGAACTTTGAGAAATTCTGGGCTTGCTTCTCCTGCAGCATCAGGAAGAATATATTGAACATGGGGTTGGCACCAAACATATCCTTAAGGTGCTTGTACCAAACCTCAAGGCTAGAGGAGTCTTTATCTTGTATTTAGTCAGGCGCTTTGACAGTTCCTGGTTGCAGTGGCCCCACTCTTTCCTCTCCTGGAAGTATGCTTCTTACCTACCCATTGTCGCTCAAAGTACTCAAGGTAGCCCTTGAAGATGCTGGAGTGCTTTTTAACATAATAATCCTCCTGGATGGCTCTATAGTCAATCACAGTGTGCTCTTGTTTCATAAAAGCCAAGGCAGCAAACTGGGTGATGACAAATTGACACTTTCCATTGCCATTGTTTAGGAACCAAACAAAGAGCTCCTTCTTGCTCTTGAGATTCTTGATGAGGGCCTGCCTAAAATGGAAGAAGCAGCTCTGAACTTCTCCATTGAAGGTGGCCTCAAAGGCTCTGAACTCAGGAAGCTCAAAGTCCATAATAATCACCTTTGGCCCAAGTGAGCGCTCATAAGCTAGCTGCTCAGCGGCTAGGGTAGACTCATCCTTCTCAGCAGAGGAATGGTTTGCTCTGGTGGTGTGAATAGTAGAGGGCTTGTTGGTAGGAAGGGAGCTTATAGCATCCCAGATAATCTTGAACGCTCTGGTGTAGATGTCAGTCTTGGCACCAAGCAGGAGGAAGAAGAAAAGGGGGATAACTTGGGTGTCAATCTGCTCATGAAGGACACAAAGCTGCTTGAAGAGGGAGGGGCAGGTAGAAAATATGCTGTCACACAGCTGATGATATCAGTAGTTAAGCTACTTCAGGTTTTGGGTTTTGGTGTAGGCTATAATCTTATCCTCTGCTTTCTGC
The DNA here is from genome assembly GCA_014839935.2 of Entomophthora muscae. NCBI lineage: Eukaryota > Fungi > Entomophthoromycota > Entomophthoromycetes > Entomophthorales > Entomophthoraceae > Entomophthora > Entomophthora muscae. The sequence goes on along the minus strand of QTSX02005887.1, from coordinate 146,257 downwards.
CCATTATCATGGAGCAGGAACATCTCTTCATCCTCTGTCTTCTTGAGGGTATCAGAGAGTACTAGGTCATCAATTTTAGTGGTGCTCTTGACCAGGGGTTTAGGACTTGGTACCTATCACTCACAAACTTTACCAAATGTTATGTGTTGAAACCCTCTTGGGATTGGTGGGGGAGAGGTGCTTACACACAAGCATAACCAGTTGAGTGAAGGAAAGCTATTTTGAGGTGGGCATCACCTGCACTAGAAACCACTTGAGAAGATGAACTATGGTGGTGTTTGGTATTAATTGTTTTCACCTTATCTCAGTGCTTGATGTTGAGCCGCACTGGGCTAGAGCAGTCCTCACAGGTGTAATTTTGGCTCTTAAAGCCCCAGTTGGAATTATTACAAGAGAAAATTTAACCATTGGCCACTATCACTAGCCCACCCTTAACACTAATCATGGGAAAATACTTAGGCAAGGAAGAAGGAACCTTGAACTTCCTGTCAAAATTAATTTTGTGGGCTACAAGAGGGTCCCAAGGCCAGCAGGAGCATGGTGGAAGCCAGGGAAGTAGCCAGGGCAGGTCTTTGAATAATTCCCAGATGAGCTGGCACCAGGGGAGCTTGTTGGGGGGAGAGAAGAAGGGGCTTGTCCTGTTTCTCCTTGTGTGCAGGAGGCTTATCCTTAGGTGGGGACTTATGAGCTTGGAACTGCTTCTTACTGGGCTCCTCATGATAGGCAGAGTTATAAAAACTATGGTCAGTGAGCAACATATCTGATTCCTTATCTCCAGTGGAGTGAGCTGGGCTCTGATTAGGGGAGGGCTTGAGGGAGGGCTTGGGTGTGGGTTTTGGTTTGGAGGAAGCCTTCTTGGTTGGTGCTGGATTTTGATTTGGGGTCTTGGGGGCCTTGGAGGAACGCTTGGTGTCCTTTTATTGCTTGAAAGTATTCTTGTACTAAAATAATAATTAAAAGGTTCTAAATAAAGCAATGTATTTAAAAATAAATTGAAACAACATTAAACCCATCATAAGCAAAACTTAAACTTTATAGGGCTTTTATTGAAATTTAAAACTATTAAACTGGGGAAAAAGTTTTTTATTAAAGTTTAAAACAAGAAGTTAAATGTTAAAAGGCTTATGCAAAATTATTAACTTGAGAGATTGATCTTATATTAAAAAGCAAAAAATATAAAAGAGAGAAGTTGAAAAATACAACATATTAAAAAAGATGATTTTATTATGTAAAACTTAAAGTTTTATCTATGAGAAGTGAAAACACCAACATGATGAAAGACAATTAGCAAAAATATGCTGAATTCACATTGTTGGTTAGGAAATTGTTGACATTACCAGAGACAAAATTGGCACTGTCAACTTTTTTTTTGAAAATTTACTATGTTTTTTATAGTACACTTAATTAAAGGTAAGCAAACCAGCAAATATTATCTTTTTTTTGGTGTATTTTTGTTCACATAATAAAATGAAAAAATAAAGCATATATAAATCAGTTAAAATTTCATCAATCTTAATTGTTTCTTTATTAAAAATTATATCTAGGGGGTAGGAATCTGATATTTTATCATTTCATATATTGAAAGTAGTTAGGAAGTTATTTTAGGGTATTAAAAAGGTAAAGTGTTGACTTTCCCACTTTCAACATTCTCAATAGGAGGTGGCATATTAATCTAGGCTTATTTGTGCAACTTCTAAATGCTTAAATCCACCCCAGTAATTGGCTAAAAACAAATAGTTGACATTCCTGATTGTCTACATTAATATCAATAATAAATTCTATAGTAAATTGACATTGTAAATCTGGCTTAAATTATGGGATTGTTGCTAGCCACAAATTCATTCATGATATTAAAGTCAGATTAAGTGCCATAGATAGATTTATAAGATGAGCATTTAAATGAATTTCTATATGAGCTATAGCCAATTATATATATTAATGTAATAAAAAATATTTTTAACTGTGATTAAAATATTTATTTTTAGATGTTTAAATTCCATTATTAAAAAAATTAGGCCTCAAAAAGTTGACATCGACACTTTTACATTGTGAAAACAATTTGGCAAAAAATTAGATTTTTATTAGTAAATGTCAGGATTTACCTTAGCTTCTACTATGAAGCTTTTTTATTTTTCTTACTTGGATTTCTTTCCAGTATTCTTAAACACAGGAACAGCTTATATTAAGGACATCAAATTTTATAGTCATCACCATCTTGAAGTTGACCTAAAAACATTTAATATTGTTTAATGATCCTTTCATAAAATTTACCTTGTCTTCCCACAAGTTTTGAATCCAGTATATATACACTCTTGTTAGTAATTTCAAGAGCAAATCCTTACCTTATTTGCTTTTTTAAAATCCAAACTGCACATCCAACCTCAAATAGGGGCTTCCTTTATTTCCTGCTTGCTTTTGCTTAAACTAAGCAGCAACATCATCTGCTCTTGCTCTTTCTGGTCACTTGCTTTTTTCTTCCTAATTTTAACCTTTTAGTTAGAATTAGCTAGCTGATGTTTAAGCCTTGACCATGCAAAACTAACCAACTCTGGTTACTATATTATTTTCCCTCTGCACCTCAAATTTCCAAGAAAAATGAAAAGCTTGGGGTTTTCCGATCCCAACCCCAAGTTGGGATTGTTTGACTTGCACCTCCAAATTTGTACTTGTTAGGTTTTGTGGCTTATGTTTTCCCTTTCTTGAATCTTTTTTCATCTTCCAATTTTTATCTTGAATCTTAGCCTTAATTTATGATTGCTTTTGATTAGCTTTCACAATAGTTAGGTAGTCTTTATAGTGATACACAAACTTTAATACTCAATTGTTTTAACCCACCTGTAAATGCTGATCCTTACCCTAACCTAGAAATTAAGTTTTTTAACCCAATCCTCTGTTTATATGACTTGGCTTTATTTCATCTTTTTAAGGTTAATTAATTTTCTTAGCCCTTATTTTACCTCTTATAAATTGTCAGGAGCCTTGATTCAATTATTATTGCAAACACTGCCTACATTTCTATATTTGAATAATATAAATATTTTGGGATTAAAGGCCTTATTTTATAATAATTTGCCCACAAGCCTCAGACATTACAGTAAAATTAAAGGAAAAGCTGGGTTAAAATGAAAATTTAATTAAGCTTAAAATTAAATTTTGTCAAAATGGCCATATATTTTGTTGTGTTTTCTGGGTTTTCACCCCTAAGAGCTTTTAGAAAATGGTATTTAAGCTAGTTTAACTAGCAAAATCATTAGTACTATTCACTTTTCAAGCCAACTGTCACAGTAAGTTCCATAATGCCAGGAATTATTTGGCCAAGTAGGAAAGCTTGGAAAGCTGGAAAACCTTCAACAAAACTGACAGATTTAATGGACTTGAATCAAATTGCTGATTGGAAATGGGTTACAGCTGCCCCAGTTTGCCGGTTGAAAATTTGATTCCCCCCATGTAAGTTGACGTTGATAAATCAACATGGTTTAAGGGTCACCTAATATGAGCTTATTTATCAGCATAGTCATCAGAAGTTGGTCACAGAACGGTTCTTTGCAACCTGGACTAAGTACTCACTTGACAATGTGGAAGGAATTGGAGCACAGGATCCAGGCGGTATTCTTAGTCAATTTTTGATATATATTGAATAATTTTCACTGTTTCAACTCTTAAGAGTTGAGTCCTCCCAAAATTTACCCAATAAAAATCACTTATCCTTTGGTCTGATTTTATTTTAAGAAATGCATCCAGTAGTTGGGTTGTTGCGTTTACATCCCCTACAACCTGATCCTCAGCCAAATCATTACTGGCATATGGGCCCCAGCCTTTGGTACTTTGTTGTTGACACCACCCAATGTTAATTCAATGCCTAACAATATTGGAGTTGTTCCACCTGTCTTCAAAGCTGAAAATTTTGTTGTATCTCAATGTCCTGAATTTTATTCTGAGGATACTCTGATGCTTTTCCAGGCTATTTATCTGGGGCTACTCTGGTTGGGATTGATTATTTTACTTAATCCTAGTATATCATTTGGAAATTTTACAAAACAGTATCTGAAGCTGTGTTGGTGGCTAATCATTAACTCTATGTGGATTTGGGTGGTAATTCCCCACCACTTAGAGACAGCTTCTTACTATCCCACAATTTCTGTCACACCAACAGTGGCTATTTTTATAATATGTCAACATTGTCACAAATGAGATTTTAATACTTGTATTAAAAACCTGGGAATCAAACCCTGGTCCTCAGAAGATGCCTTGTGCCAACCATGATGAACTGGGACCTGCCAACCTGTCAAGTCACATACTTGAGTTGGTGAATTACTCCAAAAACCACCAGCTCATTAAAGGAGATTCCACAAACAGTCATCAGATTGCCACCAATTGTGTGCAACTGAGGACCCAGACCTACAAAGAGGTTGTGGCTTGCCTAAAAGAGGTTAAGATGAGACCAGATGTTGGCCCTGCCAATGAACATCAGCAGCTGTAGCCTCCAGCCCTGATTTGGTAAAAAAAAGTTGGCCAGTACAGGTGATGTGAAGTATAGAAGCCGCAGAACAAAGTAACGCCACTTCTGTTCACCAGAGTTGGCCAAACCAGAATTTGCCTTCATTAAACCCCTGCCCTAAGGTCCACATCCTGTCAACAAATTGCTGGCAGACCTCTAAATCTGGCAAAATCAAAGAAGAAAAATCATATGGTATAAAAGCCCCAGCAGTATGGGGATGATCATATTGCCATTTTTGATCATAAATGATTTATGAAGCTTTGGTTCCAGCAAATTTTACCCTATTTAGTTTTAGTGATCTTTCATATCCACCCTATTCAAGTAGATAATAAGGCACCCGCCCTTCCTAAAAACCGACCCACAGACCCACTGCCTGCGCCATACTGTCCCCCTGGAGTGCCTTTTGGACCAGTCCTTTTAAACCAAATACCCTTTGAATCCCGCCTACTCTGAGTTCAAATTGGAGAACATACTACTTGCTGTCCCCCTGGCAAAAACTAGAGAGACTGAAACTATAGGTCATAAAAGCAAGTGGTACATGAGTCCACCAAGATTTTTCCAAGACAAGTACAATTATCTGCCTGCCTACCTGGTTTCTATGACCATGCCTTTGAACCCTCAACCTGTGTCAGGAATCACTTCCCTGACAACAGTTACCCAATAGATGAAGACTCAAACCAACTCCCAACTTTGGATTATCTAGGTTACTGCTGTTCAATTAATTGCCTATTAATTGTCCTCATGCCCAACACAAATGCAGATAAAAGTAAAATCTTCCAGGAATCCAGCATCATAATGGATCTAAAAATAACCTACACCATAATTCCTACCACTACATGAGAAGCATTACACCTGGTTTCAAACCCATTAATTCTGTACCCCCAATTTCACCCTCCTCTAGTATAAGAACTCCCATTAAATCCCAAGTTTATTGTTCAATTAACATTCATTTCTACAATAAAGCAATCTTGCCCTATTGTTCACTTGAGCGTTTAATAGTATCCTTAGAGCAGATGGTTGGAATCCCATATTTGCGGTCTATAGTAACCATCTGGATCTCCTTGTATCCTGCTTAGTATCCTGTTTCAGGGGCCAGCTACCTTGTGCTATCCTGTTACTTGCCCAACCCCTACCCTATAGCTTGAAGATCTATCTCTTGTTGTAGAGAGTAATGGACCCTTGTTTGATGCCCCAGCTGTATTCTTCTCTATAAAGAGGGTCCCTTGCAACCTGACTGCCCCATAGAACCTGCCACCATTGCCACTGAAACCATGTCCAATCAGTTGTTTAGAGTATTCTATATTACTCTAAAAGGCGTATTGGACTCTATGGTGCCAAACTCTGGTCCATGGTCTTTACTCGAGTGCTCCCTATCTTACATTATCAAGTTATCACCCATCCTATGGTGGTAATTGTCAACTGGCCCAACAGTACCCTGTCCTAAGTCACCCAATGCCTATACCTATACCTATACCTGGCTTCCTGAAAAACATGTCCACTGTCAACATGGGTGCTGTTGCCCAACAAAACAGAAGAAAATCACATTTAATTCAAGAAAAAGAGAAAAAATGTTAGATTTTAGTTCTAAAGTTGATTGCAAAAACCTGGATTTCAATTTAAATTCTAGTTCAAAATTAGATGCAGATCTGGATGATAATAACAATACATATTATAGCAATGAAATGAATACAGAATCTATTAAAACAGCTCTGATAAGCAAGAGGCAACCAATAAAAGATAAATCAAATGCAGAATAAATGCTGTGGAAATAACTATTCCCCTTTATAGTCAATTAAATCCAGAAAATTACCCAAGACTTGGAACTACCCTGCATCAAAGCTGGATTTCCAAACAAGCCAAACCCAGCAATGAATCAATTAACCTTCCCATTAATCCATACTTTAATTCTCATTGTCTTGCAGGCTGCAGATTGATGCAAGCCTTTAAGGAACTATTACACCATCATAATCTACAGGACTTTTGCATAAAAACTATAACCCTCTCCTAAACTCCCCTCAGTATTTAAGTTGAGAATTCCCTCCAGAAAAAATCAATCCAATAATTTTATTCCTTTCTCAATTCACAATATTTTATATATTCTCAAATTAACTGATCAGTAGATAAATTGTGTTTCCTCTCCAAACATAAAGTACCTCCTTCTTGTGTGGGGTTTCTGTTTGTTTTTGGATCCTAATGAGCAAATGTAAACTTTCAATCTCCTGAACCAAATCAAACTGAGAAATCTGAAGACTTCATTTGATGTTTTTTTGGTTCTTGTTGCTGCTATTCTCCTTATGTTGAGAATTCCCATTTCCCTCCAATTGCGCATCCCAAGGCTCCTTGGTTAGTACTGGGATATACCAGCATCTACTACCTCTTGAACCACTTTCCTCTCTTTCTGGGAAGATTCCAATTACTAGGCCATCTACTCCACATGATGATGGAGAGAAATTCTCATAGGAACCACTCTGGTTAAGTTTAACCTAGGTGTTCTTCTCATTTCTCTTTTGAAAAGACTTCTGTAGTAGGTGTAGACTGTTGGGTTAAGCTAGAAAGAATTAGCCCTGGTAATTGTTTGATTATTATTCCTGAAAACAGGGTAGTAGAACCAAAGTAGGATTAAACAATAGATGGGGGTAAAAACTTGTCTTTATTTAATATATTCACCAAGTGATATAATAGAGTTGGAAATTGAGTGAGGGAGAATTGGTGGGATGGAAAACTGGGCAAATAGACTAGGCTTGGCATCAATAAAAATATTAGTATCAATACCAACATTGGCTATTAAGTTTGCACCCAGAAGTAGAGATCAATCAATAAATCAATTGAATTATTGACACTGCCTCCATTTAGGTTCTGGACTTGGGCGCAAGGTAGGAGCTTCAATTCCAGAATCAAATGCCTTGTTTGTTGCCACTGTTTGCAACCTCTAAAATACTCAATTGCTGAGAGAATTTGAGTGGAATCCATAATGCTCTGGGATCCACTATTTCTCAATCAATTAATCAAGCAATTGCCTAATGTGTAATACATTCCATATCTGACTTTGAACTTAATTTATGTCAAATCCTACACATATTACACATTGTGACAACTTCTCAATGAGTGGATCCCTGACACTGCACAAGGCGTCAACCAGCAAACTAATCAGAATGGCAACCATGGTTTGAAACAACTGCCCATAAATAGCTAACTTTCTCCCCCTCTCAGCAAACCAGGCATCAGCACCTGCAACCCAGTGCCCCAAACACAGAATAATCACTTTCCAGATTCTCCAGGAAATTGTGGCACTCAGCCAGTGTGGCCTGACCTTGGACCAAATTGACAACCAATCTGAAATTCACCCAAGCTACCACACGTGGGAGTTCAATAGCATAATGAACAAGAGGAATTCATATTGGGAAGGCCAAGAAGCAGAAGAAGGCACCCAAGTCCCAGATCAACCAAGTATATCTTTTTATGCTTGATTTCCTGCAGCAGGACCTTAAGTTTCCCCTGACTCAAGTCTGGAAACAACTTGCACATAATGACATCTGGATTTCCAAGTGTATGCTGCAGCTCTGGATGTATGGGAATTTGGCCTTGGTATTAGTTTTGACTAATTTTGGCGGCAACCAATGGGATAGCAGCAAGCATTCCCCCCATGATTCTGCCAAGAATCCACTCTCATATGATGTCTGATTAGTTTGCTTGATGACACCATGTTCTTCTCATGTTTTAAATTGCCCATCACTTTTAAAAAATTTGGAGCAGGGACAGGGATAATCAAGTAAAACTAACAGAAGGAAGAAGGTTGTCAGAAAATTGCGGACCGTGGTATTTTATCATCCACCAGATAATCTCCTAAGTCTTCTAACATTAGGAAAGTACAGAGAACCTGTGACTTTAGCGTAACCTTTGGCCCGGAATATTTTGTTGTCATCAGAAGTAGCAAGTCTGACAGGGCCCAAGGCCCAAAGGATTTGGTACAGTTCTTCCTACTTCTGGATATAGGCTCATAGTTGTCTCTATATTTTACTATAGATAATTATACTGTATGACAACAGTAGCATCTTTTGCTCTCCACTAATAAAACTCAAGAGAGGATCATGTTAAGGAAGTAGGACTTGGATCAATCATCAAGTTGATAAGGAATCATTAGTCTTTTATTCTAATAGACTGGCTTTAAGGCGGCCCACCTGCCCGCATTTTATCTGAGTTAGCTCATGACGCTAAAGGAGACTGAAGTAGCATTAGGGCAACACAGCAGGAGGCCTGGCCTTTTGGGGTGGTTTTAACAGAAGGCTAAATTGACATCTTCCACAGATTGGTATCCTTTCTGTCTACCTGGGCCACTTCCAGGGCTAGCTAGCCAGTGATGGCTACTAGTTCATGGAGATGATTGTTTCACTTAATCAGAGCTACTCTAATACAATAGGCTCAAAGCCTTTTATCTTAGAGTGGTTGGCCTGATGGCCCAGTCCATGTTGAACTCTTCTAGATGTAATGCAGATGACGGTGCATATGACAGCCCTCTTGTTCTAGGATTCATTTAAAGTTTTAGAATAGTAATTATTATGGGAAGCATGTTTGAGGTGGTGGTTTGAGGTGGATTAATTAATGGGCAGTAATTGCATATACCATTAATTAATTGTAATGCACAAGTAGGTTGATGCCAGGATATGGTTTGATCACTGATTCCACAACCTGCGGCCCACATTATTTTGTTGAAACCCTTCTCAAGAGCAATTAACTGCTGGCCTGCATTTTTTGTTGAAACCGTTAATTAGTCAATATACAGAAACTGACAAAGGTCAATAAGGAGACTTCCATTGGTGCATTTCTGACTGTTTTTGATAAGGGTTTTGTCTATCATTGAACAAACCCTGATTACACTAATGCTTATAAGTATATTCAGATCCTTGGTATATTATGTGACTCTTGGGCAGTTCAAATTCCTTCTATTGGATTTTTTGAGCCACCAGATGAAGAGTAATTCCATGGCTATCAAGAACATCCAAGAACACGTGTACCAGGCCTTGATTTACCCATCCAGTCACACAGACGTCCATCTGGCTGATGTTGTGTTCTTTAATATGGTGCAATACATCATCAAGAAAACGCCATCTAGAAAGACGCCATCTAGAAAAAATTTGCAATAGAGTCAGGATTTACATCAGCAAAATTAAAAAAATTAAAAAATTATTAATTAGTTATTTTTTACATATTGGTTTCTAATATAGCATCTAGAAAAACGGCAACCTCCAGAATTAACTCATACAGAATGGAACATCCTCCATGTTAACAATTCTCAAAAATATTTTTCTTATTTTCAATATTAAAGATTATTTTTTTCTTGATTAAATAATTGACACTGATAATAGAAGCAATGTTTGATTTTTATTTTGAGCTTTTAATTAAAGTTATAAAAGACAAAGCAAAAACAATTTTTGAAATTGTCAACATGGAGGATGTTCCATTCTGTATGAGTTAATTCTGGAGGTTGCCAAAAAAATGGCATCTAGAAAATGCTATCACAGATTAAAGTAAAAAGAGTATTATCCAAATAAGATTTTTTGGGTATAAAAACACTTAATAAATACCCTAAAATATGCCATCTATAAATACATCATTTGGAGTCAAATAATAAATTATACTTTTATGTGATAAATCCAAGCCTTTTACTTATTAACTGGGAAAAAAGTATGATATTAATTTATGACCACATATAATACATCAACTCAAATTAACGCCACTTTGATATTACTATCTCCCTGTGACCCAGCCATTAAAAACCACTTTTAATATACTGTTTTTATTCCTTATCATAAAAGGATCTGTAATATTTGGGGTTCAACTTTAAAATGTTTCATTAATGATTTTATATATGCAAGGGTAGTGACTCCATTAAATTGAATTGCTATAATCAGGTTAACAACAGTGTAACTAAGACCATCTCATCACTTGAAGGTTGGTACAACCAATTTTCCCGCCTGGTTGAGGTAAAGAAGCCAAGATTCATTATGATTATCAACAAGCTGAAGATCCAGAATGGCCATGGGGACCAGCTTTAGCCTCAGGCCATCAAAAGCAAAGCTGTTATATCCAAGCATGCAGACTAGCAGGTCAAGTTTGCAAGTGTTACTAAAGAGGTTTTGACCTATTTCACCAGAAAAGGCCGCCTTACCCATCTCAAAGCCATTGCCAAGACTTTTGGGGCTGAAGCCTGATCAATTTACTATTTTGTTAATTACTTTACTTACAAATGTTCAATTTTTACTTTTTGATTTATTTTTAATATATAGATTAAAACATAGAAACAAATTTTAATATGAAAATATCACAGTTTTGGGGTGTGTTGACTTTGGAGCTTTGCACACTATAGTTGATACTAGCTGATGCCACATTATCATTGCAGATTTAGAATCTTTGGATTTTTTTGAGTCTAGCCATATGTTTTTATTATTGTTTTTGATTTTTTTTGGGCTTTTATTGATTTTTAAGCTATTTGGCGCAGTTTAGCCAGAAATTTTAAATAGGGTTTCCAGATGGTGTTTTCTAGATAGCATTTTCTAGATGGTGTCTTTCTAGATAGTGTATCCCACCTTTAATATTGGGGACACAATTCAGGTTGTGCTGCCCACTGGCTTTTAATGATATTTATCTTGGCGTCCTTGACCATGATTCTCTCTTTGGTTGAAGATGGTATCTGAATTTGTTGTAAATTGTTCTATTAATGCTATTTTGATATGGCTTGCAAATTGTGATACTTGCAATGACTTGGTTGGTTTTGCCTTCAAATTCAATAGATGCTTTCTTTCTGAAAATAGGTCAGCATCAATATCAACCCATTTCAGATTGTGCTACCTGTACTATTCTGATTCTGGTACAAGTTCAGCCCATTAAATCCCATCAGCCACACTGTCTACCTATTGAACAATCCTTTTTCTCAGTCTATTATTTAAGTAGAATCTTATCCCTAAATAAATTCAAGTTTAAACACATTTGTGTTGTCTTTTATAATCTTCAAACTTTTTTCTTTCCTTTTTTGCCAAAAATAAACCTTCTTTACTTGTTCCAGGAAATTAAGGTACATCCCTTTAATTTTGCTCTGAAGGCTAATACAAGGCTAGCTTCAAACCTCAAACCTTTTGTAATAAAGGTTTCCCACTGTGTCCTCTTGTATGTTGTTCCCAAGAGCTGAACACAATAGACTTGTTTGCCCAACTTGTCTTTCATGGAACAAGGGCAACCAATCACATAAGAAAAGAGCCTCTCACCTCATACCACAGCTGTCTACCAGCCAATGAAAGCAATGGAAGCTAAGGAATACAACAAGAGTAACATGGTGGCCATCACATGCAATCTACCAAGTTCACTTCCAGCCACACCCAACCCTCAACTACCAGCCCCTCCCATCTAATCCCAGACCTCCCAAGCCAGTACTGCCTATACTCCTGATTTCTTGCAGTATTCTGCCTAATATGCATCACTCTTTTTGTCCTAAATAAACTCCATGCCACCAATTTTTTTAAATATATAATTTAGTATACAGATTATTAATTTTTAAATCTTCTCTTTGTTTTTTATTTTGCTATTTCCTATATGTTTAGCTTATTTCTATAAAGTTTCATATGTTTACTATGCTATGTATCTAGATCTAGAGCACATGTATTTTTAACTCTTTAAACAGCCCCTTATGTTAGAATTAACAAAAATTTGATGATCAGCCAAATTTAAATGGCAACAGCGCCCATGTCAACAGTGACACACTTCACATGGGCGCTGTTGCCAATTAAACTAAATAATTATAAATTTTTTTTTATAGAAGTTGTTCCTGAGCCAAATTCAAAACCTTGATGATAAACTCTCAGCCAATCAGGAGCTAAGTGATAAAGTGATTGTTGTGACATAAAGGGTCATTTAATAATTCTTTGATGCATGTGCACTAATTAATCTGATTGGTTGGTTGTTTTGTCATTGTACACCGTTGCCGCTGTGGCAACAACAACCTGCAAATAATATTAATTAGTGAACATGAATCAAAGAATTATTTAATGATCTTTAATGTCACAGCAATCACTTTCTCATATGGCTCATGATTGGCTTAAAGTTTATTGTTAAGGTTTTGAGTTTGGATCAGCAACAACTTCTCCAAGCATAATAAGTACATAATTATCCAATTTAAACTTAGCTGATCACCAAATTGTTGTTAATTATTTCATAGGGGTTGTTTAAATTGTTAAAACAATACAACAATTTTGGAAGCATGACAAAACACAAAGCAAACAACACATATTGAGATTATCTAAAAACTATACACAATGGATAAAATTATGGTGTATTGTAATTAAATGGGAAAACAAAAAATGACAAACAAAGAGGCAACAATATCAGAATAACACAGTTTATTGGGGTGAAAGCTATAAAAGCATATGCAGAGATTAGTAAAAAAGCAATGAGAAATCTGAAAGGCTACTCAAAGACCATAATTCTACAATTTCAGAGATCAAGTAAGTTGATAAAAAACTAAATATGAAGTGAATTCTGTTGTACTGACAGGCAACAAGATTGATAAGGTGTCAGCCAAGGCACTGAAAGCCAACCTTTCTGATATGTCAGAGAAGGCAAATGAGTGTCTTCTTAAGGTCCAGAAGACTGTTAAAGAGGGCTTGCAGCTTAAATCTCACACCCTCTCTGCACTGTCTGTCCAGGTTAATGATCCTGAGATGTATAAAAATCTTAACTCCACTAAGAGGGCCCAAAAGTAGGAAGCCAAGATGCCCGCATAACTAATTGCACCATAGATGGCCTGTCCAGAAGAAGCTTGTGGAAAGGAAGTGTGCAAAGAAGATACCTACACGATGAAAATAATAAATTATTCTAAATGCTTACCCTCTTTATAGAAACTATTGATGGTGTCATGCGCCAAGGCCTGGTTCTGTACGTTCCAACCATTTTTACACCAAATTTGCCAGCCATGTGGGCAGGCATCTGGCCCTATTGCCTCCTGTTGTGAGTGAGATCAAAGATCAAATCAACATTACCTTCCTGATGTCAAGAGACACACTTACAGGACTTAAAAATGATAATAGAACATCCAAATGGTCTTTTGAAGCCTATAAGGATGCCCAAATGGTCTGCCTAGACCCAGTGACCCTTGGTGGAGTTTACTGTGTAAAATCTATCAAGCTTGTTTGAGAAGTTCTGGCAATGCACCCATTCATGAACATACCAAAGATGAGCTGGTCTCACAGGGATGCTTGCTTCTGCTTCCCAGTGGAGAATACCATGTTGTACCTACTGGATAAATTTGGTAACACAGTGTCTGAATTGACTGTTGCAAATGCAGCAGCTGTTAAGAAGACAAAAATTCTCCTTGCCAACTTTGTATTGACCTAGAGCAAGGACAAGACAGGGGTTCTAATGAGCATGTAGACAACCTTTGTAAAAACTAAGCACAAGAAAAAATTGGTATGGTCTATAACAAACTATGCAAGTTTACAGAAGCCTTTGCTGGGCAAAGGCTTCACCTAATAGTTTACCTTGATTCCTCTTTTACTTTGGGATGAGTGCCAATGTCAAGGACCTGGACAGGGTCCTACTTGAGATTGTCAAGGAAAGGCTCTCCCTGGATGGAAAAAGGGTTCCCTGGGATAAACTCAGTGGACCATATGATCCAGGACACCCTGGTCCTGGCTGTAATATGCAGTTTTGAATCACTGCCAGAAAAGCTTCTCCTGCACTTGCATCTAACAATCCTCCCTTTTTCCAGCAGGCTAGAATATTTTAATCAAAGTGTATCCACTGTTTACAGTGTGGCGGTGGAGGTTGTGTGCCACCTCCATTACCAGGTGATTGTCTACAGACAAACCCACTATAGATGCAATTGAATAAAACCTATTTCATCTTAATATATATAGAAAGATTTATTATAATTAATTCAAAACAGCTTTTTTAGAATAGCAAGCTATTACTAAAAAATCTTTGAGAAAGCCTTTATACAGAAATAATAATGTTTGTTGATAAAAATCATATACAACTTGAGAGCGTTAAATTTTACTTTTTTAATTAACTTTATACATGTAGATTCCAGTAGTGACATGGACATATATCCATTATACTTTGGTATTAAGTGTTTGGGATAGCCACTACAGATTATAATAAAATGATTTGATTTACAATACAAAAATTAAACCTCAGTGTCAATAGTGCTGATTTATTTGATTGCAGGCTTGGCATCTTCTAAATATAAAATGAGCATCTATAAATTTAAACATGATAAATGGAAGATATATGTGTGAAATAAAAAATGCAGAATAATAATAATATGCAGAATAGATAAGCCTTTCAATCAATTGACTGATTGTCAAGGCACACAGGATGAACAAACCAGTGTGGGCATAGAACTTGGCCACAGTCTCAGCTGGAAGGGTATGGACCCTAACCTGCAACAAATCAAATAATCCCTCTAACAAGAGAGAGTCCCACACTGAACAAATTGCTTGAGCCATCCAAAGACCTCTTTAATTGGGTTTAGAAATGGGGAATATGTGGGGAGAAATAACAGGCACATATTTGATGTGGCAAATTGTTGGGGGCCAACTGCCATGTCTGTCTTGGTTGTTGGGAATTCCTCAAGAACATCTGTCACTTTGCGGATCCCAACACTATCCAGTACAATAGCATTGGTGAACTCTGGGCTTGTGCGCCTAAGATGCTCTTGGACCATTGAAGAAATGATAAGAAGGTCCTGCCGTTGTGAGATCTCAAGATCATTTGGTACATTTCAATCTTTGTTGGACCAAGGAGAGTAACCATTGAATAGGCTGTGGTGCAGATTGATGCATGACAAGATACTATGTCTTTTGCACCTTTAGGGACATAGCCATACAAGTTGCACATGAATGAGGCAAGCACTGATTTGTCAATGTAATATAACTTGTCTGTCCCTTTGTTTTTAAGAGCAGTGTAGGCCTCTGAATATTTTATCTGGGTCATAATATTGGCAGGACTGTTTTGGTTGTAGGAGAATTTCTGAGTTTCTTTTATGAAAACAGCAGACCCTTGACCCCACAATGATAAAAAAATTGAAGACTCAATCCCAAAAGTAGACTTGACGTTTTCTGTATACTTTATGGTTCAAGATGGCAATCTCAGGTTATCCACTGGCAGATTGCCCATTTGTGCTCCTTGGTGAGCATGGTAGAAACGTGCAAGGATTTCTCTGCAGCAAGGACTCAGCCAGTATTGATGAACTTGTTGAAGGTCTTCAAGGCGTACTGGGATCCACCCCCAACAAGAGCCGCGGCCGCCTTGTAATCACCAGATTCCCAAATTAGCTTGAGCAGGATGATGTGTTTGATATCTGGGATGCACTTCTGGGTGGGCTTAGCGGGAGTAGTTGAATTATTATCCCGCACAGCAACTGACACACAAGGCATATACACCTTTTTGTAGAAGGTGGCAGCCTTTTTTAACACCAGCTGTCTCTATGTAGTTCTATAAAACTTGAGCTCTTTGACGTCTTCTTGGTCACTGTCACTTATATATGGTTCAGAGCTAGTGCCAAGCACAGGTTTAACCTTCTCCATCATGGCTGTTGAGACTGCTTCCTGGTGGTAAATGGGGTCAAATACAAAAGAAGTAAGCTCAATTTCCTTGTTTATAACTTTTTTAGATGTGCCAACCTTGGTAGGAATTCTGGTTAGCCTTAAACCCTATGATTTATGCTGTATGCCCTTGCACCCTGTGCAATTTGAACTGGTTGTGTCAGTGCAACCTCACTATTGTTCTCCCCTCTCCCGTCTCCTTCTTGAGTAGGCATGTGTGTTACACTGACTTAATTTTTTGACCCTAGGGCGTCCGCGACCACAGCACACAGCAGCTACATTGCTACTCTGTTGTTGTGTTTCTTCCATTTTAAAATTTGATTAAATACTAAATAAGATTCAATTAAGTTACGTCCTGGTTTTGAATTTTACTTTTTATCTTAATATGGTTATTTAATTAGAATATAACCACCCATCTACCGGTTTATAGATCATTTCATTCCTAATTAGTTGGTTTTGGGTTTACATTCCCTATTTAGGAATCACTGGAATAGTTTCCACGCATTTCCCCATATTTTAAGCCGTATTTAAACATCCAGCACAAGGATTTTATAATATATGTTTCAAACCACGTGCCTTACTTTAGATGGCTAGGTATCATAAAAAGTATACCCAGCTTTTTGCTTAAAACAGGGTAGTTTGTTTTTGGATCGAGTTGTTTTTTAACCCTCCCTGCTTGGATTTCAATCGGCACCACCAGTTGCTCTTTGCCACCAAACCATTTAGTAAACTTGGATGCATAAAGGATAATACAAGCCATTTAGTCTGTACTTTTAGGGATCGACTTCTTGCCGCGATCAAATGCTTAAGTGGGTCTAGATTTTTGTTGTAATGTTGAGCTACCTTTCTCAGTAGTTTCCTAAATCCCTGTAAATGAGTATATATTTTAGATTGGTGCTTAGAATTTCCTAACTGGTTGGGTTCATTATTTTTACTGATGGATTATTTTTATTCATCTTCACGGCGTAGAACAACCGTCAAAAAAACGTGGAACTGTCCTTGAGAACGGCAAAACATTTGTATCCATCCGTGCTCCCTTTGCTGATAATTTAAATCCAAGCTAAAATGCTACTTTGCACGATGAAATCACAAGGCGCAGATTTTCTTTTTGACTGGTTTCATTGGTTCCGTATAAGGTTTCGGATTAGTACGGAATAGATTAGAGAAGGCGGCTAAACTTGGCAGGATATTTAAAGTGAACCCCCGATTTCACAAACGCCCTCGATTTAAATATTATTGTTTTAATAAGTAACAATCATCAAGCTATAGGTAATTCTATACACTCTTATTTTTAGAGACTATACACAAGATTGGGCTTAAGTTTCAATAAATTTCCTCTGTAAACATCATGCGTGAGTAAATTGATGTAAGCATTTGGTGGTTCCTCTAGGGCTGCTTCGGCCAGCTCTGATCCACATCAATCAAAAAATTTAACAATAAGTAAATATTAGGGGTTCATGGCTTTGATTGTGGCAGCATGAGTGGGCAAAAGTATGCCTAGTCACCCCTTCATTCAGCGCAATGGTATGGATTTTTATAAACCCAATAAAAAAGTTGCAATCATCCTCGAGCTCCATATTAAACTTTCTTTGGTAGCAGTTGGTTAAGCTTGATTTTAAAAAAGGATCCTTTATTGAGTAGTGGAGTTGCCTTTGGAACTTTAATAGTAACCGCGGCCCTGTTGGTTGTAGCGACCCGGGTTTCGTCCTGAATCCCAATGATGGGTGAGGTATTTTACCGAGGAAGGCAAGGCGGTTAAATCAAACGTCTTCATTGTCAAGCTTCCGCGGTCAGGGAAGTTCCAGTTCGACGTACAAATAGAATTACCGCTGATGGATTCCACAATCGCCACATGGCCTGTTTCTCCTATCTCCCATTGCTGGGGCTGGAGGACCATAATGCTGGCGACTAAGGGGGTTGACCCGACTTGCCACCCTTTTTCCGAGGCCTTTTGGGGCCAAAATCTAGCATCATTGAAGCCATTCAAGAAGTCGACATGGTGGCCGGTGAGTTGGTAGTATCGCCCGTCAGCCCATTCTGTACACTGCCCTTTGATAGAAGGATAATCATTGTTAATGGTAGTCTCGAATTGTCTCCGGAATTGCTTTGAAGAAGCTGACAATTTTCATCGGATTGTTGGTTATTGTTGGCTGTATCTGTTTGAAGGTCGGGAGAAGGGCTAGTAGTGGGGATGTATCATGTGTTTCTAGTTGCTTCGTTGGGTGAAGTATGGCTTGGGTTTTGAGGTCTTGTAGAAGTTTGGTTGAGAAACGGATTATCATTTTGATTGTAACCACCAGAGTTTTCTGTCGATGGAGCTTGACGTTGAAGTCCAGGGGAGTCTCCTGATCCGGTTGGGTTGTATCTTTGATTAGAACCACCAGTGTTTTGAGGTCTTGTGGAAGGTTGATTGAGAAATGGATTGTTTCTTTGATTGTAACCACCAGGGTTTGCTGTCGACGGAGATTGTCGTTGAAGTCCAGAGGAGTCTCCTGAGCCGGGAGCTGGGCGGTTAGTCTGCCAGTTGATTTCCTGTGGTGCAGTACTTCTCACAGCGCCAGCGACACCATCGATGCCGAGAGTGGAGTCCAGCTCCTGCAGGCTGTTGAGTTCATAAAGGTTGGCCCGTTCAAGGCTACCTGCCACATTAGATGCCAGAACAAGAATGGAGTAAAATTTCATACCCCACTAGCAGTATTTGGCGAGTTTAAATACCCTTGAACTTTTAGAATTTTATTAAAATTCAGTGTATAGCTGTTAATATAATTAATCAATAAATCTCTTGAACCCAAGCCTTACATGCGTTAATAAATTGATATGCAGTTTTTCTGGAGCACCTGGTATTTCATTTTTAGATCGCAAATGTAAATAAAAGTGAATGTAACGCGGGATTGGCGTTGGCTTCTGTAGGGCCAAACACTCGGTATCAACTTTAGGAATCAGGAAATAGTTGCATGTTTTTAAAAGCCAAACTCCCAGATGGAATCCAGTCTTCGTTATTTGGCTACTTCTTGAGACTTAAATTTAGACTGTTGGTGACAAGAGGTTTGGCGAGATTTGTATGTTTCAAGATGTCTCCTTTTTTAAATCAAAAGCGTAAGAATTTCAATTCAGTTACTAGATAATGCATCTTAAACATATTGTGTTAATTAAGAGATGATCCTTAACATTTTACTCAATCTTATTTTTTATTTGTATCAAGTAAATATTATTGCTTGTCCCTATACCTGAATCTCTTGGTTGTCGCTTCTTTATCGAGATTACTTGAAACTAAAATAAACACATGGGCTCATTGGTCATGTTTCCCAGGGCATTTTTAAATTGAACAAAGCACCTCGATCGTTTCGAATATTAATTTCGTTTATCTAACTTATAATCCAAAAATAACTGTACTATATTCTATTGTAATTTCTAACTGATAACCTTACGATAAAATGGTGTGATGCAAGTGGCTTTTAAACATGATGTAACTGGTGGCCTATTCATGGGAACTAAAAAACTGTTATTGTGATAAAGGTTAGGGAATCAGTTTCATCTTTGCATTTAGAAGGTATGTGTCTAAAAAAAATTATCTAAAATCTTTTTTAGCGTCGATGCAGTGATTGCCAAAGAATCAGTCATGCAAGGTAAAATGGTATGCCGAAGTAAGTTAGTCCATACATCGTCATCAATCCGAGTCCCGTAATGCCGTGCTACGACGGCATTCTTTCAGTCATTGATTTAAATAGATAAATATATATTAAATAGATACCGATTGGCTTTAGATAGCTATCTGAATCTCGGCATTGAATGCATCGGCAAGGTTTAAGTTTCAAATTACCCGGAAATGGATAATTGGTTTGAATAGCGTAAAACTTAGGGATATTGGATAAATCCAACCGCCTTTAAAGCCGAGGCTCTTCGCCCGGGCAGGGTTTCTGAAAGCGGATGTATCCTTATCCCAAAACTGAACGCTTTTGCAGCATAACAAAAAGCGAGCTTCCACACCAAAGACGTAATCAAGTGAGGGTTCAAGTATGATAATATCATCCGTCAGTAGTACTGTTAAATTGGAACTTGTTTATTAACGTGGGCTTGTCAAATCCAACCACATTATCTACAGTCCAGCATTTTGGAGCGTTGAACTTTGAAAAATAAAGTTATTTAAATCAATCAATCGTTCAAATTTTATTCTCAGTTTTTCAAAATTTGTAAAATCCTGAGCACCAAACATTTAACTCGTGTCTCACAACGCTCATCGAACAAATGTGGAATACATACATCAGAAATGCGGGATCCTAATGTAGGATTAAATATTTTTTATCATCTTAAGATTTGACCTATACTGTAAATTCATAACCTGAACGTAAAAATGCAGGATTGTCAAATCCTTGGTCCAAATTTCGAATCACTTTTGCGGGCAACTCAGCTGAGTGAGAATTAAAATATTTAATAAAATCAACCATTTAATTTGATTTTTTTGGTTTATTTAAATTGGCAAATTTTGAATCTCTTGAGCTGATAACTCAACTAACAAAAGACAAAACACAACAAACAAATGTGGGATATATGAATCAGAAATGCAGGATTCTAATGTACAATTTAAGATTTCCTGTATATCTAACAAATTATAGACAGTATATAAAAAGTAATGAATCTGAAATTGCGGGATTGTTAAATCCAAGAACCAAATTTCAAATCAAAAATGAGGTGAATTTGAAATAAATATAATTTATGGGTGTCTCAAAAAGGATGCCAAAGGATCTAGAGTGGACCTGTGCTAATTCTTTTAGGAATCATAGGCATTCTCAAAAATCACCTGATTCCATTTTAGGACAACTAAAATTTAGATCCTACTATTGATCAAATTAGACATACTTAATAATAAAATTGACTAAAACATACACTTCTCTTTTTTAGTTTAATTTTTTAATAAAAATTTATTAGGCCTTCTTTTAATAACAACCAAATAAATAAGCTGTTCCCTGGCCTTGACAAAATCATGCAAGGCTATGCTGGATCTTTTAACAGTGAAGCCTCTGTCTATGGCCACCCCCAACCTGCAGGCCCCTCTTCAAGCACCACCCAGGAGTGTGTTCTTTCTCCTGCGTCCTCAAGCATGGCCCTGTTTGCCCATCATGTACAGGCAGCTGCCAACCCAAATCCTGTATCAACAATGGCATCCGGAACCAGCCATTTTAGCCATGGGGTCACCCTGAGAGCCCCAAATTCCAAAACAACCAATCAGATGGCATTGACCAGTTGCCAAGATGGACACATCCCTCCCCCCAGCCAATCAGCCTGCAAGATTCAGAAGAAAATTGATCACTATGAAAATTGTTCTCGAAATAGTTGAAAAGCCAGGGATTCTTATGTCCCTTGGGGAAATTGCGGCTGCAACCCTGCCAGCCCATGCCAACTGTGGCCCCCCTCCCAAGAGTACCCTGACTGGTGCCTATACTTCAACTGAAGGTGAAAAAGCCCACCCTCTCATGATGGCTATCATGGAACATGATCTGCAGATGTCCCTGGTCCAGATTTGTCTTCAACTGGGACTTCATGGAATTTTCATCAATAAAAGAACAGTCAATTTGTGGATGTACGGAGTTGTGGTTGCTGCTAGAATCTTATCCAATCAAGTTCTAACTGGTCCCATTTTGGTGGATACCAACCCCTATGAGTCTGCTATTATCAATCTTATAAGAGAGGACAATGAGAACACACAATGATATATATTCCTGTTGTATGCCAAGATTTCTGCAAGCACCCAAGATTATGGAGAAAAGTGTATCCAATCTGACATCTACAAGCGCAGCCCAATCTTGTATTGTTTTGTTGGGGTTTTATTGGCAGATTCCCCATTGGGTGTCAATTATTACTCAGCAATATTGAACAACGCAGATGGGTATGCCTACCAAACGGAACTCAAGGACATACTGAAGGAGTGGACTACCCAACAAGCCATGTACACAGTTGTACTGAGTGCAGAGATGGAGCAACGGGAATGGGCAACCCAAGAAATCAGGGCTGCAGGGCATAGCTGTTGGTCCTACCCCATCAACCACACTGATATGCATCTTGCAGATGTATGTCTCTATAATTTTGGTTCCGCCCTCAGGCACTTAAAGCCTGCCACCTACAACAAACTATGCGCCCAAATTGATAAGGGGTATGAGCTTTTCCCTTCCGCGTCTGTCCAGGACTTATTTGATCTCATTATCTTCTATGCAAGTGATAGTGATAAGTCCAGAAAGGACCCCCGCCTCCCCCTGCGCCACTCCATACGTTTTGTCAAGCCCACATATGTATTGAAGAAGAATTTGAGCAATTGAAGCAAACCGCTCTTGCTTCCCCTTCCCAGTCAACAAACCCTGCCTCACCAACCCCCCCATCAAGCCACCCGCCTTCCAACCCTGACTCCCAAACCACCACCCATTCCCTCCTCATTACCTCTGATGCTGTCCCTTTCACAGGCGCAGATGACGACAATGTATATGCCGCCCATTCCCTCCCCTACTTATCCTTTAATGAGTAAAATAAAACCTTTCTTTGTGCTAACTTATTAAAATTGATTTTGTTCTTTCAGTTCATAATTAATAATATTTTCTTTTTACATTATCAACATTTCCAATAATTAATAAAATGTTGTATATTTTATGAATAACATAAAATTATTTGCATAAATATTTTAATTATCACTAATCAATTAAGAACCACAAATGTTAATTTTGCATTAGAATATTGCAATTAGACATCAACTCTTGATATTTTGTTATTATGTGCATAACTCAATGCATTTGTTTAATAAAATTAATTGTAAACAAGACCTTTTTCATTGTAATTTAGATAAATGGACTGTGTTTATATTAGAGAGCTGTTAACGCTTAGTACAAATATTGATACATGTTTGATTTTAAAGCCTGTATATTTAACTATTGTTAATAATTCTGTAAACTTTTTAGTTGGGTTTTTGAGGTAATAATAATGTAATTAGTTAATAAATTAATGTTTATTACCATTAATTGGCTGAATTTCTTTGCTGTGGTGATTGTACATTTTCTGATATTTACACACTGGTATCCAATTGGTTGGTTTTGCATCCAATCACACAGGCAACCATGTTTCCTATTGCCTGTGTGATTGGATGCAAAACCAACCAATTGGATACCAGTGTGTAAATATCAGAAAATGTACAATCACAACACCAAAGAAATTCAGCCAATTAATGGTAATAAACATTAATTTATTAACCCATTACTGTCATGACCATAGTTTCCCTGGGTGTGGCTTGGCCAAAGCGCCGCCACCCGGAGAAACCTGGCCCAAAGCCCTGCCCGCTTGCGGCAATCGTAGATTTAAATCTAACAATCAATTGCAAGTGGGTGGTGGCACAGGAAATTGGGTCCGAGTGGGGCGCGGATGCCCCACGCCCAATTTTCCCTTTCTTGACCTGCTGGTCAATAAATCCTGACCTCAAAGGAGGTCAGGTAACAGCTTACAGAACCACCATTGGTGGTATCTGTAAGCTGTCTAAATATTGCATTCAAGGAGGCCACCTCATCAAGATGTACCCAAAGGCTTTAAGTAACAATTGTCCCCACCAAACTACCTTAGTAGTTTGATATTTTACTCTCAATAAATATCTTGCCTCAATGATTCACTTATTTCAATATTTCCCAACCAGATTTTTAATAACCAGACTGCTAGATTCTGCTTTCTCACCTTTGCAATTTCCTGGTAATCTTCCACCTCCTGCTGAAATGATTCCTGAAACCCGCAAAATTGAATGTGAGCCTATCTATGCTGCTGATTCCCTGACATTGAGCCAAATGAAGGTCTTCTTGATGTACCTGTGCATAATTTATGAGTAAACACACATTGTCTCCTCCTAATTGGTAATGTCATCCTAATTTGGGTGTACATTCCCCATTTAATTGATTACAACGAGCTCTCTCTACTTTACCCTGACAATTACATTAATATTACCTCAAAAATCTGACTGAAAAGTTTACAGAATTATTACCAATAGGTAAATATACAGGCTTCAAAATGCATTATTTATCAATATTTGTACTAAGCGTTAATGGCTCTCTAATATAAACACAGTTCATTTATATAAATTACAATGAAAATGGTCAAGTTTACAATGGATTTTTTTAAATAAAGTGCATTGAGTTATGCACACAATATTAAAATATCAAGAGTTGACGTCTAATGGCAATATTCTAATGCAAAATTTACATTTATGGTCTTTAATATATTAATGATGATGAAAATATTCATGTGTTGAGGGTAGTACTATAAAAACCAGTTTTTTGATGTAATTCAAAAAAATTTCAAATATCTACAGCCTTATCAACAAATTAGAGTCAACCCTCCAAAAGGTTGTTGAGCTCAAACATACCATTAGGGAAATTGTAGTAAATCAGCTGGGAAATGGGGGAAGGCTTAGGTCCAGCACCAACAAAACCGCAAAAAATAGCCTGGGAACAATAGTCAACAAAGAACACAAGGAAATAGTTTTAAATCTACAAAAGGAAATACTCAAGCATTTGAATTTCAAAAATGAAAGTTACAACTCATGGCAATTTACAAAAACCAACAGAAAGAATACTCAAAATTTCAAATTGATTGAAGGAACTGAAATCTCAAAGGAAATAACCACAAATGAAGAGGGAAATAATCAAATGGAAACAGATGAAAACAAAACACAGTCAAGAAGCAGGAGCACCTCAAGAAACAAAGAAAATTCAACTAATGAAAATCAAGAGGAAACACAAGTAACACAGAAAATAAGGAAAATCAAGCCCAGAAAAACAAATGAAGAGCAGCCAACTCTCATGAAGTTTGCTGAAGGGGTGCCTGTGGCTGAGGGGGCCGCAGGGGAAAAATCAGTAAGTCATTTTATGTTTTATTTGTATTTACTTTAGTTATAACTAGGAATGGGGACGAGGTTGCAGAAGTAGCGGCTTTTGCGCCAAGTTGGTTCTATGGGGGTTAACAATCACTGGTAGCCCCTGCAAAACAAATAAATAAAAACAAAATATTTAAAATAGTACAAAATAACATCAATCAATATGCAAAAAAAGACGCAATGAATAGGGAATTCAAAGCGCCAGAAGGAAGTTCAACTTGGGTCAGAGAAGCCTATGAAGTAGGCGCAAGTATCAACTTCAAAGGAATGATAGATATTCAAATAAATGTCACCATGAATTTTGAAAAATATATATTTGAATGCCTTGAACTTTTTCAATTTTCAACTATGAACACATATAAAAATAAACCTGAAAAAAAGGCAATTTCAAATTCCACAAGAAAACATCAAAGCCACAATATTCAATAACTTAATAAAATCAATATCAAATCAAACAGACAATGCATTTTTAGTCAATAAGATGAAACCTTTATTCATATCTTTTGAAGAGGCGTGGGTCACGGATACCTCCAAAATGCCTGATTCTCCTTTAATCAAAGTTTCAAATACATCCTATACAAATTGATTAGTTATTATCTACAAAAAAACTGCTTATTTGCGGAAATCTATACCTCACAGCAACTGCATCTCACTGTTTACCTCGGGGTAGTACTTTACTGCATTATGAAGGCCAACATGAAGAAGCTGGAGGACATCCCCCTTTGAATGGACATCTGCCGGCTGGCACTGGATAAAATGAAGACACTGCAGGGCTACCAAACCGTAGAGCATGTCCTATACAACTGTTTTACATTAGCTTTGTTGTACGGTTACAAAATACCTCCCAAGAACCAACTCTTCATCAATTAGCTTTTGCAACTGCCTTTTATAAGACGCTCAGCCACCACTGGGGTGCTGAGCGCCACCCCTCTAGCAATTGGCACCAGAGTTGTCCTCCACATGCAGAAGAGTATGTGGTCCCAATTGGATGCATTAGCAGAAAATATAATTTCAGGGTATAATACCCTGGAATAATTGCATCCCCCCTTTGCAATTTGCATCCCCCAATAAATCGTCTTCCCTTGCAACTTTACTTTTATATATTTTTTATTCTTTAATTTTTAATTTTTTTAACTAGAATATTAAAATTAAACTATTAAAATTTTACTATGTAAATTTTAATATTTAAATTATAATAGTTAAATATAATAGTAATATATCTAAATATATTACAAGATAGCAGTTATAGTATGCAGACACGTCAAATAATAAAAAATAATTTAAAAATGTGTTTATTTACTAGCTCGCCAAGTACAGGTTCATATATTACATAGTTAAACAACAAGAACTGATTTTATCTGCATCATGTGGCCCGCTCCACTTATATTCTAAGCAAGTGATTGTTTAGAACTCAAATTACCTTTCCCTTGTAATATGATTTGATAAATATATTTGATATGCTTGACCTGCATCCTAAGTACTAATTAGTAAGTGATACATGAAAATCATTGGTTTCTGTGTTGTTTGGCTATAGTGGCACTGAAATAATAATGATCAGATGATGACCTGCAAGGTCCAATTTGTGGCTTAACAAAGCCAAAGTACTGACAAGGATTCACAATTGTTTAAATAAAATTAACCTATTTCTATCTTTTTTAATTTATTTATTTGTTAGCGCAACAGTCAATACAATATACAATACATTATAATAAAAATATGTGTCCTCATATCTAGTATATTTAATTTTACTTAACTTTTTTATGTATTCTTATATGTCTATAATACAATTCAACGTCACGTCATTATATATAAATAATAATTTTTGAGCCCTAATAAAAACAAATAAAACCCAGAGCGGCCATTTATCTGATTAGCTCGGAGGCAAGGGCTTTGGGGAGAAAGGATTTGAAGTGCTTGTAGAAAGCCGCCACCACATTGGGTGGCATTGCAAATTGAATGATCTCAAAAATATTGAAGAGATCCTTGGTGTCCTGAGGGAGGCCTTTCTTCATCTTATTTTTTATCCACCCAAAGACCTCCTTGATTGAGTTCAAGAATGGGGAATATGGGGGGAGGAAGAGAAGTCTCATTGGACAATTGATAAGCCGGTGGCTGGAGGTGTGGCTGTTTTTGTTGGTGGGGGAACTTGGACACAACCAGATCCACTTTGTGGAGCCCAACATTATCCAACACAAAAATGTTGATTGTGTCCTGGTAATTAATCCAAAGGTACTCCTTGATGGCTTGGAGAAAATTGAGAAAGGTCCTGCTGTTGTGGGAACCCTAGATCATTTGGTATTGGTCCAACCTGCTAGGACCCAGAAGCGCTACCATTGAATAGGTCTGGGAACAGACAGCTGCACAATGTGCTACATTGTCCTTGGACCCATTCTCAACCCACCCATGCCTAGACCTAAGTGAGGAGGAAAACAATGATTTGTTGATGTAGAAGAACTGTACGTTGCCAGTCTCCTTAAGGACCAGATAAGTCTTGGCATAAATGTGTCAATCTTTGATTGTTTTCTTGCTGTTCCTATTGTACAGAGAAACTCCAAGGACCTTCCAAGAGAAGCCCAATTTGACCATTGATTTGTATATGAGGGTTTTAGAGACAGAAATCCCAAACTCTGTGGCAAGCATTGATTGGACAGCAAGTGAGTCCAGATTGCAATCCTTGGTAACTCACTGCTTGATTGCATCAATATGAACAGGCTGAAGGAGTTTAGGCTGCCGCTTAGCCTTGATGGATTTTGCAATTCACCCGGTGTTGCCATATATGGTGTTGATGTTGCCAATGTATCTGGTTGTGACAACAAATTGGGACGCAATATCCTGAACTGCCATTCCCCTGTTCAAGCAGTTGAGGAGAGCTTCACACTAATTATCTGTCAACCAATGCTGGCCCTTGGCAGGTACTGCGGCATCCTGGCTGACAGGCTCAACACAGGGGATGGGGACCTTTGTGTAGAAGGTGGGATCACGCTTGGTTGCACTGGCACTGTCAATGGTGGCATAAGACACAGGTGCAGATGGTTCCTCAATTGTTGCAAATGGCTCATGGGTGGTGTCAAAAACGTGGGGCCATGCAATGGCAGCTCTGGGATCCAGAGTGCGGGGCCAGGTGACAATTGGGTACACAGTAGAGGTGTATGTAACCTCATTATTCCTGGTGACCTTTGTATGGGAGACTTTGGTAGCAGGCCTTGAGAGTGGCTTCTGTCTGGGATTCAAGCTAATAGTTCTGGCTTGTGACACAGGAGGTGGTTGACTGGAGCTGACACCTTGGGAGGCCTGTGTGTTGACATTACTCCCCTCAAGATGGGTTCTGGGTCTATTCTTGGACCCTCTGAGATGCCCTAGTGGACAGGCTGCCCCGCGGGCTGGTGCAGGAGCTGGTTGGGAATGCAATTGATGGTGTATAAAAATAAAATAAAAAATATATTTTAGATTAAATAATTATTTATTTATTTGGATTTTGGTTTAGTTGTGGGTAGTTATTTTATCTTGATTTAGCTTTGAATAGTAACAGAATTTCTATATCTGTGATTTGAAGTGTATAATATTGTATACTTTCTAGGATTGGATGATTTTAGAGTTTAATAACTTTTTATGTCTAAACATGGTTATTGAGATTGAATTTTTAGTTTGATTTTAGTCATGGTGGAGCTTCTTGATTTGGGTTGGTGTTTGCTAGTGTGCTTATTGTACATTCAATTTGGATTCCAGTTCCTGCAATTAATATCTGAGTTTACTAGTGCCGTTCAAAAGTGATTTGAAATTTGGTTCATGGATTTGACAATCCTTCAATTTCAAAAAACAAAGTAAACTTAAAAAAATGGTTGATGGATTTGAACGCTTCAAGTTGATTCCAGTTAATTCATTTTGTCCATTGGAAATATGCAGTTTGAATTGAACTTTGCAAAGTGTCAATCAGTTCCTGCATTTTCAAAAATTCAAATAAATACACAAAAAATCAATTTAATTAAAAAAGGCCATCCTGCAAAAGTGATTCAAAATTTGGACCAAGGATTTGACAATCCTGCATTTTTATGTTTAGGTTTTGAATTTACAGTATAAATTGTGAGTGGTGCATTGTGTATTGAAAACACCATATAGAAGTAATTGCAGATACAGCATCTCAATTTAAAGTATCACAAATAATAAAATGCACTATATCAACAGGTGTTTAAGTTTAACACAAAAAATAATAAAAAAGAAAAAACCCATACATAGACCAAAAAGACCCAATAGTTCTAAATATGCAATAAAAATGGTGATATTATGTGGTAATAAGGTGCTATAAAGCTCTAAATTCAAGTGATTCAAAATCAGCCCTCTTTGGCTAAACTAACCATAAGCTATAATTTATACATCTAAATTAATTAAATACTAAAGAAAAAGATAAAAAAAGAAGAAATATATAATTGTTGCATATATACTTCTGGGAAGTATAATAAACAAGATAAAAGGGAAAATTAAGAAGAGAATGATAATTTATTAGATATGAATATAGGGTATTATGTAGTATCATGAGAAGCCATGTACTGTCCATGTATGCCATGGTAGTCATGGGGCTTATCCAAGTGATTGTTCCTCTTAAGTCACAAGGCTTGTCCAAGTTGTGTTCTGTTTAGGATTCAAAGTTTTTGATCCCTGTAATAGCTGCCCAAATGATAACAATGCCACCAACTTAATGATTAGTTGGGGAATCAATTCCCCAAGAGAGAGTAATCATAGATGTTGCAATATAATCATAATGAATTATTGGAAAATATCTTAGACATAGGTTGACAGAGCAATAAATATGGCTTGAAAATATTCAAGCTTTCTATCCTTGGGATAGTAGGCAAGTAATATCTTTTTTTATATTCTGGTAATTCACCACAGCCTTGGTTGGTTTCAGGGTCTTTATTGCTCTTATTATTGTCTAGAAGAGAATGGAATACCCTAAGAATGTGAGTACTACTTTGGTGGCATAAGGATCAGGTGGAAGAGCTGAAAGCCTTTCAAGGCTGTGACAATAGGATATATTGTTATAAACAGACTGAAGAATATTTTGTGGATGTTAAATCAGCCAAAATTCCTGGTAAAATACATCAGGAGACAGTAAAACTTATTTTCAAAGCCAGGGAAGTGGTGAACTGAAGGGACACCCAAGGGGTAAGACATGTACTTTGAAGTTTATAGTTGTGATGTCTCTAAATTACCAGTTGTCAGTATCTCCAGGCATTGCCTAAAATGAGCAGAGGTGTCAGGGTTCACCCAGACATGATAAAATGTTCACTGATCAATCCACCTTCTAATGAATCAATACAACATCAATAGGCACAATCCAAAACAACACTATAGAATACAACTTATGTCAATAACAAGTTTCTGAATCTAAAACTAATACTGAGTCCAAGTTCAAAAAAAGAAGCTTTGAAACCAATTGATCCTTGAAATAAACAATTATAAAGTAAAGCTAAGGAAATGATTGTCAGTAAAACTAAATTCACATTAACTTTAAACCCAAAGACAACTGAGGACCTGGAACATCAATTAATTGCTTCCACAAAGCTCCAGAATCTAAACTCATTATTAGTAGTCAGGAATTGGATTAGGACTCAAATTTGGATTTTAATAAATATCTATTAGTGTCAGGGAATTTTTCCCTGGCTACAAAAATGTTGGGTTAATTAGCAATAATTTAAATTCTCAAATTGTATCAGTACTTTTGGCCAACAAAGACTTTGGTTTTCAGTCAAATACCAAAATTAAGGACCAGGACGCAATTCAAACTCTGGGACTCCTTGGAAACATTAACATAAATATTAGTGAGGAGGTTAAAAATTAATTGCCTATTTATATGTACCTTATTCATTCAACTTTTGCTTTTGCTCCTAGTTTAAGAAAGGTTATTATAACCAAAGGAAACATCACCAATAGCTTGGACAATAATTGGCTGCCCATTCAGTGGTTTTTGCTCTCAACCCAGGTAACTACACCAGAAGTGCTTAATGTTCTTCTTATGCCAAACTTCATACAACTCTGCTCTTTCATATATAAGCAGTACAGAAAATGGTCCTGTTTCCTCTGTTGTCTCTATTTCTCCTGTGTTTCTGATTCCTATGTCAAATCAGGTGACAAACTTAATTATGAGAACCCCCTCAAAGGGTTCTTCTTGAAAAACCTGGGTTTTAACCCTCTTTCTCTCAATTATTCTCTACTTTTATTCATCTTCACTAAAAAATATTTAACCAAGAATTGATTATCTTTACCCTTGTTCTAACAATAAAGCTTATTCTCTCTGTTTCAATCTTGCACACATTTCTATTATGACTTGCTTTTAGAACCATGAAAGGTAATTACTTCCTGTTCTGGTTTCTTCTTTCCCTACTGTCTTTTGTCCTTTCCTTGGAAGGACCAACCTGTATCACTGATTGGTAAAACTCTTCACTGGATGATTCCCACTAAGAGAAGTTCCTGGTCCATGGATGGTTTAAGTACCCTCTGGATGTCAGTGAAGAAATTTAACTGTGGCCACTCTACTCCTAAACCCTCAGAAGCAGATGTTTCTATGATTGGACCCAACACATCCTTCTACCTGTTGATATATCTGGTAGGATATTCTCTCCTGGGAAGGTTTAGCTCCCTTATGGGGAGATAAGTCTTCCTAGGTCAGTTTGGGCACCTTGCAATGGTCATGGTTTCCATTGGTTTGGTTATTTCAGGACTAAATCTAGGGGCCTTGGCCCACAGGATTGGGGATTCATTCAATTTTAAGTGGGTCCCTGACAATTAGAAATAATTCCCAAAAAAGCAAAGAAGAAATTAGAAGGCACACAAAACAGCTCACATGACGCTCCACAGCTGCCAACCAGTCTGGATCACAATCCATATGCTTCTGAGATAGTATCTAAGAACAAGAAGTTGGGTAAATCCACCAATGATCTTGCTGCTGTAAAATTCAATACTAAGTACCCAGATATTTCCTTATAATCTTTGGCTCTGGTTGAAATCTTAAAGTCAATGTGATTAATAATAAGGCAAATGTGGGCCCCTAGAAGCAATATTTATTTATAGCTACATATTTAAACACAGGAAATCTCAAATTTAACTACAAAATGACATATAAACCTTTTACTAATTGTAAAGAGATTCTATGGGGATTGAAAGAAGAAGGGGAAACATTAATTAAGAAACACAACACTTCTGGACAGCATAAACAAGAATCAAGGTTATTAACAGATACTTCTAGTTTAACACCTATACAACATCTAGACCTCAGATATAGATCTAAAAAATTAACTTATTGTAGCCTTCAAGGCACTGGGTCAGCCTGCAATTGGCTAAGTGTCACCTCCATCCAAAACTTCATTCTGAACAAAGCTTCACCCAAATATTTAGTTGAGTGGCCAAAATAAAAAATTTCCAGTTCAGTATAGGTAAACAATAAATTTTTTTGATAGCCTTGTGCTATAGTTAAGCCTAAAATCCATACTTTAAGCTCTCAATACCTATTAAGTTCTGTCAGGGATCTGCAAACATGGTGTTTATCATCTGCCTGGGGGAGAATCCTATGCATTCTAGCATTAGCAAAGTATAGGAGAACCTGTGAACTTGGTGTAACCCAAAGCCCGGAATATTTTTCTGTTTTCAGAAGTAGAAAGCCTTGCAGGGCCTGCAGCCAAAGGATTTGGGAGGTTCTTTCTACTTCTGGATATAGGTTCTTATTTTTTTATCACTATATTTTACTATAGGAAATTATAATGTATTGTTGCAACCAAGTTTCCCTCCTTGCCTGCCAACATATCTTACAATACACAGGGGCAATTTCTCCTAATTAGGAGCAATGTCAATCTGACCTGTTGATCCCTGCACAAGTTATTCCTCAGATTCAAACCTTACATGTAACACACCACTATGCCACCCCCTGTGGCCTTATGGCTTTCCCCATATAGTATATTAATCATAATATTCTACAATAAACAATACCTTATTCTATTCATTTCTGTCCTTTCTATTAGACTGTTGTCTTCCCCAATCAAGTACTGAACTCTAATTGGTTCATTTGCAACAGTGTTAGCAGCAGTAGGTTCTTGACCTACCTAAACCTAAATCCCCCTAAGAAAGAACATAGTACAGGCTGTACGGAAACTCCCAATCAAGAGACCTTCCTCTTAATACCCAAGGGTGACATTCCTGAGGGTTATGTTATCTACCAAGACCATTTAGTACTCACAAGAGTGTATTATTGTATCCACCTTGGGCAGCGCAATGCAAGTGTCACCCTGCCCCAATCAACCTTTTGCAACACATGTTAAACCTCCAGCTTGAGTCTTTTGAGGGTGGTGTAGAAGGAGCTGGTATTGTTAGCTGGCTCCATTCTACCAACACTTGCCTTTGTATCTGCCAAGTGCCTGAACTCTTGTGGGTTTCCACCGCATCTGGGTGCCTTACGGGGCCTGCTGCAGTGTAGTTTACCAACTGGGCAAGCCAAGAGCTAGATGTCACATAGGCAACATTCAGGGACACCACCAAATCCTGATACAGTGAAACCTTCTCACCCATCAAGTGAGAACCCCTCTCCCTAGTTAATAAACAGACAGGATACACTCCCAAATATCTTGCTTCCTTGTAATAAGCCCTTGTTGCCGCCTCCAAAGCCGTGACTGATGGAAACATCATGCTTCTGACCCTGATAGTCAATGGGCTCAAGCCCCATATCTGAAAGTGGATTCCTGTAAGGCACTGCACCTCCGTTGATGATTGCTACAAATCCATTGTGGAAGCCAATAACCAGGCTTCAATGGGCTTCTGCAGATCTAATAACGCACCACCCCAGTCTTGTCCCCACACCTGGCAGTGCCCACAATCAGATAGGCTGCCACCAGTCCCGCCAACAAGAGAAAGGGGTTAAGCGTCCTGCAAGGGGGAGCACCAATTAGCACAAATTGAGGACCAGGGAAAAGCCTGAGGGTTGTAGATACAAGAGGTCCTGCAACCCCACTTGAACCCCACTCTCAATCCCTCCTCACAAAGAACCCCTGTGATTACAATGTACATAATGTCAAAACTCTCAATGTATTCCAGGTCCATAGTGATGACCCCGTTCTCCAAGCAAGCCATTCTTCAAATAGAGTAACCCACTTGGCCTACCACTTCTTTTTCTGTGGGAATACTCACATACTTTGGGTAAACACTGGGGCCAACGGCAACTGTGGTAAGTTGGACTCCCTTAAACTTGACTCCCTGGTACTTTACACTTTGTCGAGTACCAGGGAGTTGAGTGCCGCAAATGTGAATCTATTAGTATTTTTTGCTTAACAAATTTTAAGCTAATTTTTACTAGTAATTTAGGGGTTTCAAACCAAAAACAAGGTTAAATTTACTCAAACTTGACTCTGTTTAATAAATTGGTTAGCTAAAATACCAATTTAAGGGGCAATTTATAAGTAAATTTACTAATAGAAATGAAAAAACCTGTGTTTGGCACTCTAAACCCAAAAGTGACCAGTTTGACACTTTTTAAGCCAAATTTTAATTTTATTAATAAAATAATTATGCGTTTATATAAAAATTGTTATTTACTATTATATTTTTATTATTAGTGTCCATAGTTGTTGATTAGGCTCCCAAGCACCACTATACTGGATTTAGTGGTACAGATATTAATCAAATACCCCACTTGTTTTACTTTATGTCATTTCCAGGTTTTTAGATTAAGTGGTGCCACATAAATTAAGCCCAATTTATTAAGAGATTTCATATGTAATTTATAAAAAACTAAAACTTGACACTTTCTTTGTTCAACTCTATCCACTTGACACCTGATTGGTTTCAGATTTAACTAATTAAAGGCTCAGAATTAAAGCTAAATTAAAATGTGACGCACTATGAGCGCCACTCGACACTCACCCACTTGACACTTTAACTTGGGGATTAGTATAGAGAGCTTCTTAACGTTTTAACCAACACTATGGTAAATAATTCACTCCCAGCTCCTCACAGAATGCCCTAATCACTAATAAACACCTTCCTACTCATTTACTTTTTTAACTTATGTTGTATTTTTTTATTTTTGAGCATACAAAACTGCCTTGCTTTTGGGTTAACTTTCAAACCCGGTTTAAATTTAAGCAAGTTTTATATGTAAAAAACATAGTAAATTTGATGTTTCTGCTCGACTCTGGCATACTCGATAGTGAGAATTCAGCTTTTTCTGGCTGTTTGACAGTGACAAACTTGACACTTTACTATGTTTTGAATTTTCAACTCTCAATAAAAAATTCCACATAATAATTTTTTTGCTATTATAATCTACTACTTTTCTGCTGCTCTCCATATAATATTCATAATTTTTTTGATTTTCAATTAAACTTTTACATTGATTTAACACTAAGATGTTATGCTGAACCTAACATCTTTGATGCTTTATCATAAATTCACTTATTTTCTATGTTTTAACCTTTATATCTACACTTTGAGTTTTTATTTTGCTTCTATTTACTTTTTTATGTTTTTTTATAAATAAAACTTTATTTGCACACTTTTCATTCAACTTTTGATTTGATTTACCTCTTTGTGTTTGCAATATCTTCTCAATCATTTTATTTACAATGCTAAACTTTTCTTTAGACAAAATCAAGCAAGAACAGCCAGCAGCCTAAGCTCCAAGCCTCCAAAGGCTCCAAAGAAACTGCCTCCACCCCCAAGCGTGCCAAGAAGCCTGAAAAGGCAAAGTCTCCAACCCCATCTCCTCCCACTCCATCTCCTCCCCCCTCATCTTCTACATCCCCTTCACCTTCCCCCCCAAAAATCCTCCCCCAATAAATCTGATGGTGATCTTACCAACTACTCATTTTATCACTCAGAGGCCGACTCTGAGCCTACCAAGGAGCGCCAGACCAAGAGGGCAAAGGCTGCCAAGGAGCCCACCTCTTCTTCTGGTAAGAAAAAGGAGGCATCCAAGCAGGCCTCAAAGAATCCTTCCCCTCCCCCTCCCAATGGCTCTTCCCCTCCTTCTTCATCTGATCCCCAAGATGAGCCGGAGGATTACTCCAAGAAGTTTAAAGCTTCTGGTCATGTGGCTTGGGATCCACTGGCCATCCACAACATTTGCAATGTGGACAGAGAGTTTAAAGTTCCCAAGCGCTTCCCCTGGTACTTTCTGATCATGTCCATAAAGGGCGGCCCTGGTTTTGTTGCCGACAATTATATCTTTAATTGCAACAACTAAAAGCGGCAGACCAAAAGCAAGCACTTCATCTGCAAGGATAAGACTTGCGGGGCCCAGTTAAACACCAAGGGCTGGGAGTAAGTAACATTGGAGAAGGGGGAGCACACTTGTGAGCCCCCCAATCATCTAATCACTCAGATGTTGAAGTGGTACCTTATGCAAGTTATACCCACATCCTCTCATCTTTGCGCATCAGATCTGGCCATCAAGGCCCTCCAACATCTCAAACCCAACAATCTCAAGTTGGTACCAACACAGGAGCAGTTGGTCAAATTCATCAGCAATAAGTGTATTGCTGCAAATCCCCCCTCCCCCAAGGCTTCTGACGTCCTAGCTGAGCTCACGCTCACTCATGAGCTTAAGCAGCTTCCTAGTGGGGAGCGCTTCCTGCTTCATGATGATGGGCCTGCAGCCAAGGGCCATATAATCTGCTACTCAAATAAGAAGAACCTGATGGAGTTGAAAAGGGTGTCAACCTGGCTAGTTGATGGTACCTTCACCACTTGCCCCCAAATGTTCAAGTAGCTCTGGATGGTTCATGCCCAGATTGACATCCGGGTGATTCCACTCGTGTTCTTCCTTCTTCCCGGGGCCACTGAGGCCATCTAAACCCGCGCGTTCTCCATCCTCTGCCAAGCAATTGCCTTCCTTCCTCCCGCTGATGATGATGAATCCAAGAAGACTCCCCCCACACACGCGCCAACCCACCTGCCTCTGACAAGGACCAGGCCACCCTGGACTTGGAGGAAAAGGCGAGGCTAAGAGCTTTTGGGCCTTGCGTATGCATTATGGACTTTGAGCCTGCTCAGTTCAATGCATTTGAGCAGCTGTTTAGCAGGGAGGTGCAGGGGTGCCACTTCCACTACTGCCAAGCAGTTGCTTGAAACGTGCAGGCCCACACTGAGCTTAGTAGGTTGAGCTGTAGGGATACTTCAGACACCTGCAGATTTGTGCTGGCACAATTTAGTGCATTGGCTTTTTTAAAGCCAGAGCACACTGCAATGGGGTTCAAGGTGCTTTCAAAGGATCCCTACATAGAGAAGCACCTGGAGTTCAAGCCTTTCCTTAGTACTTTGAGCCCCAGTGGATTGGGAAGGTCGTCACGCAGAGGCAAGGCAAGGCCTGTGCCAAGGCCAGCTGGAATGTGTACCGGGCGGCAGTGAATGGTGAGCTCAAGACCACCTCAGCGCTAGAGGCTTACCACAAACACCTCAAGGCCAACTTTGGGCTCCACCCAGAATTCAATAAGTTCTTTTCCCTCTTGCAGCATAAGCAGGAGAAAACCATCTCCAAGCTGTGTGATCTCTCTAACCGCGTCCCCCACCAAGCCAACAACCCGCTGTACCCTCTTCACCAAGGCCATCCAGGGTGCGGCCAAGAACAAATACAAGGCCTCTGAGCTTAAGCAGCAGCTTGAGCTTATTGCCACTGCCCTCCTGGAAGGGGCCAAGATGAAACAGGGAAAGAATGATGAGGAATAAACTTGCTTGCTTGGTTATATGATTTTTACTTTTAACTTTTAACTTTTTAACTTTAATTTTTACTTATTAGATTTGATCATTTAGTTTTTAATTTAATTTTAAGTTTTTTTAACTTAATTAGATAGCAGTAATTGGTCTATGTATACATGGTAAGTTTAAGATGAATATTTATAGTTGGAAAAAGTGAAATATCTTAATTTTTGTTAATTTCCAAATAAAACATATGATATTCACAGTTGTGCTTATATGAACTATATCAAATAAATATTAATATTTCTTTTATATTTTGATAACTTTATTTGTTGTGTTTCTGTTTATTTTTGTCTCATTGGAATTTTAATTTTTATGGTAATGAAAAAAATTTTATAATGAAGAGTGTAAATTACATAGTAAAATGAGAAATAATTGCTTATTTCACCTTATTTCTATTGATTAAGGAATTGTTTTTATTGCATTTTGAGCCCTCTGGGGTCACTTTAGTATACCATAGCTGTATAGCTTAATTTTTTATATTAAAAGTTTTCAGTACATCAAGATTTGTTAATTAAAAACGTGTCAATTTCCAGTTGTCAATCAGGGCAAAAGCTGAATTCTCACTTTACTATAGTGTCAAGTTCAAGGGAGTTGATTTTAAGGGAGTTGATCACCAGGGAGTTGATTTTAAGGGAGTCAAACTTACCACAGTTGCCGGGCCAACCACAACATGGTAAACCAGGAGTTTGCAGATTCTCACCAATTAGACCATGTTCCTATTCAATTCAAAACAGTACGGGTAGATGACTCCCACAGAGTGGCAATTACCCATGAGACAGTACCCTTCTCTGTGAGAATGGGGAACATCCAGGTCAAGATTTCTTGGCCAATCATGACAAGACTCAGCCACAACATCATTGTTGGTCTTGACTGGCTCTGGCACAACTGTCTCTATATCAACTGGGACACATCTGTAATCACCCTCAACAGAAATGGGGTGGCATTTCAGATTTATCCTATTAAAATAAGCAAGTTACTCCACAATATCAATTTATTCAGACTCAAAGAAACAGGTACATACAACTTCAAGGGGGAAGCTCAACTTTAATCAATGCTCAGTCAAAGTCATCCATGCCAAACCACCTGTGGCCCCTCCCTTGACCATCTCACCTCCACCAGCACTTTCCGCACTCCTCAAGGAATACAAGGACATTTTTAGTGAAACACTTAATCAACTACTCCCTCCCCAATAAATCCAGGATGCTGTCCAAGTGCAAGGATCATTGCCCAAGGCATGTCCCCTCTATTTCCTGACACCAAAAGAAGATGAGACTCTCCACCAACACCTTGTGGAAGTGCTTGGTAAGGGCTTAATCTGCCCCTCCCTCTTGCCATACGGGGCTGCAGTCCTCCTTGTAGCCAAGAAGGACAGATCCCTTCAACTTTTTTAACCAACTACCACACTCTAAACAAGGTGACTGTCAAGAACAAAATACCCCCTGCTGCTGATTGACAACCTGTTTGACACACCAACGGGTGCAAAGGTCTTCTGTAAGATTGCTCTCACCGCGGGAGAAAACCAGGTCTGCATTGCACTGGGAGATGAGGAAAAAACTTCCTTCTTCACACGCTATTTGTTGTTTGAGTGTTGTGTCATGAACTTTGGAATGACCAACGCTCCCTCCACCTTTGCCATGTTGATGAATAAAGCCTTTGAAGACCTGATTGGAAAATGTGTTGTTGTGTATCTTGGCAACATTATTGTCTTCATTCAAGACCAAGCAACATATCTCCAACACCTTTGTGCTGTACTCAACACCCTTGTATAAATACTAGTTAAAGACCAAGCCTTCTAAATGTGAATTTCTTCAGTCAGAGCTTCTGTTTCTGAGGCATACTATCTTTGCCCAGGGGATAAAACCCTTCCCTGCCAAAATTAAGGCAATCACAAGCATGCCACCTCTGATCAATGTGGGCCAGGTGTGCACTTCCTTGGGCATGGTTGCTTATGTGCAAAATTTCATCCCCAACTGTGTTAAAACTAATTGCATCTCACCAAGCTTCTAAACACTAAGCAGCACTTCCACTGGACACCCTCCAGAGACCAGGACTTTGAGACATTGAAGCAGAGGCTTACAGCTGCACCTGTAATAAAATTCTCCAATTGGAATCACCAGTACAAACTCAAGACTGATGCCTCTGACAGGGTCATAGGGGGCATGCTATGGGTGAAAACTGACAATGACGTCTTCCTCCCTGTGGCATACAAATCTATGAAGCTCACCAACTCAGAAATACATTACCTCATACATGATAAGGAGTTAGCGGCAATTGTGCACTGCGTTAAGAAATGGCACTGTTACCTGGAAGGGACCACCTTTCTGCCTTGCGTTCTGACAGATCACAAGTTGCTCCAGTACTTCAATATGCAGTCCCACTTGACACAACACCAGCAAGGCTGGGTCAAACTCCTTTCCCCCTATCAATTGTGCATTGATTAAAAACTTGGGAAGGAACTTGTCACAGCTGACGCCCCTCTCCAGGTTGTACATAGCGTCCATCATGGGGGATGACAGCTTGGACCCAGACTGGCCAATGCTCTACCTACGTCCTGAAGCTGCCTGTTACACAGGCCTTAATTCCGTGACTATTTCCAAGTTGAAGGACAACAAGAGCCAGTTCACCACTGACTCTGGCAATGTCTGCCACCAGGAAGAGACAGGTGAAAAGACACCTTATATTCCCATCACACATAAGGGGATAACATACTACACTACCACCACTCCTTGGGCCACATCAGGGGATATAAAATCTTTGAAATCATGAAGTGTAAGTTTTGGTGGCCTCTTATGCGCCAAGACATCTTGAACTCCTCAAAACATATGTATTGCACAAAAAGAACACGTCCAAACCTGCAGCACATAAGTCATTCCTGCCCATCCTAGCCATGGAACTCTTCAGACAGTGGGCCCTTGACATTGATGGACCTCTCTCTAAAGACAGAATGGGCAAGAAGTACATCATTATGGCCATTGACTACTTTGCCCGTTGGCCAGTAGCGTGGACAACCACTAACCATACTGCCATACCATCACCATCACCTGCTCCATTGGCAAAGAAATTATAGTTTCTTTGGGAGCCCCAAACTTCTTATCAAAGATGATAGGACCAAGCTTATAAGACACATCATGAAGGTGTACTGTGCCAAGAATGCCCTTCAAAGAATAGTCACAACTCCCTACTATCCTCAAGCCAATGGACATGTAGAGAGTTTAAATGATTCACTGGTTCAACTGATTACCAAGCTCTCACATCAGACCCCAATACCACGTGTACTGAACACCTGACCACCTCCCTACTTATCTTACAAGTGAGAATTAACAGGGGCACTGGGTTCATCCCCAGCGCCTTGGCCTTTGGATCCCTTGAAAGCTTGATGGGGGTAGAATAAGGGAAATTACATTGACAGTTCTCAGGAAACCTCCCCTGTCAACTACTCCCTCCCTGAGTCAGTGGCATGCCAAAGCCCAAGACATTGAACAGAAGCAAGTTGAGGG
The DNA here is from genome assembly GCA_014839935.2 of Entomophthora muscae. Classification (NCBI taxonomy): domain Eukaryota; kingdom Fungi; phylum Entomophthoromycota; class Entomophthoromycetes; order Entomophthorales; family Entomophthoraceae; genus Entomophthora; species Entomophthora muscae. Next base: position 105,043 of record QTSX02005887.1, on the reverse strand, counting down.
GGGGGACAAAACACCTCAAGGCAAGGTATGCCACAGGTGATCCTTTCCACACCCTTAATCCCAACTGCCAAGCTGGAACTCAATCATCATGGGCCCTTTAAAATAGCTGCTGTCTACAACAACCACACCTATCATCTTGAAGATGCCTAAGGAAACACCAAGACCCTTCATGAAAATTGCTTGTGCCCCTGCTGTGCCATCCCCATGCAAAAACTGTTTGTGTGGACTTTTCCAGATCTTCCAAAGGTTCCAATCCTGGTGCCTGACAACAAAAAGGGACAAGGGGGTGTTGCAGCCAAGATATCATCCTTGCCTGCTAATGTATCTCACAATACACAGGTGGTGCATGATGAGTTGCCCTATGACGTGTCTAACAGCATGGATCAATCTGATAACAATGTCAAGTTAAGGGCACTATCTCCTAATTAGGAGCGCTGCCAATTAGGACTGCTGATCCCTGCACAAGTTATTCCCCGGCTTTGAACTTTACATGAAACCTGCCACCATGCCACCCCCTGGTGTCCTTGTGAATTCCCTTTATAGTATAGCAGTCACAATAACAACCAACAATCTTGTGTTGTAACTGTGCTGTTTTAGCAGAGTTACACAGGAAAAGGTATTTAGAGGATAGATTATAATCTTTATTGTAAGATAGTGATTATATAGCTATTGTGAATCAATGGATAGCAGGAACATGATTGGTGATCACACAGCTGGGTGGAAGAGGGGGTGACTTGATCCTGCTAATGAGTCAAGCGCCAAATCAAGGTATCCACCGTGAAGGATCATTGTCTGTTCATGTTGATGGATTTGGTAATCCGAGTATACTTCCAGGTCTGGCTTCAAGTGACTGGGTAATCAGAATGCGGGTCACAAACCTGCTTGGTTAGAAACTTGCTGGTGGGTTGAGCCTGCAGTTTTGACACCCCCCCGGCTGAAAGTCAGCCTCCTCTGGGGGCAGGTTGTCAGGAGCCTGGGCGCCATACTGAACTAGTTGTTGTTTGGTGGTGGGCAGGGCGGTTTCACGTTGTTTCTGTCTTGCTTTGCAGGGTTGTAGGCAGTCGTGGTGTAAGGTCTTGTCTTGCTTGCGTTTCCCGAGTCCTTGCACAAGGTAAATGTTGTTGTTGTTTACCTTTAGAATGATTGCTGGTCCTACTTTTTCAGGTTGTAGCTTGCTCTTGTCAACATTCATAACCCAGACTTTGTCCCCAACTTCATGTCTTTGACAGATGGGGATGAAGGTCTTTTGTAAGCGTTCTTTTTCTTTGGCTGCTTGTTTGCTGTTAGCCTCTATTACTTGAGGATCTGAGAAAGGGAGACATGACTTGGAATTTCCAGTTTGGGTCCTGTAAATGCTTGAATAATATTTGGCTGTGTGCTGTATACCAGTTCAAATGGGCTTTTCCCAGTGGATCTGTTTACTTGGGGTTTGGCACACAAGTAATTCAGTTGGTAGCTGCTTATACCTATCTTCAGGTCTCCTGGCGGTGAGTTTGGCTAGGGCTTGCACAAGGCTACCGTTAAGCCGCTCTACGCATCCATTGGCCTGTGGGTGGTATGGTGTTGTCACAGTGTGTTTGACCACATTTTTGGCGAGGTAAAAGTTGGTGTTTTTGGAGGTCAATTCTTTGCCTCCATCAGTTATCAGGAGTTCTGGCTTTCTGAACTTGCTAATTATCTCCTTGCCAATAAATTGTCATACATCATTGCCAGTGTGTGCCTTCACTGCTTGGGCTACTGGCTACCTTGTAGCAAAGTCAATGGCTGCAATGATGTATTTTTTGTCATTGTGCTTTCCTGGCATGGGGCCCACAATGTTGAGAGCCCATACCTTGAACTGTAGTTGGTTTTGAATGGGGAGTACGGACTTAGGCGGGGTTTTGCTCTTGGAAAGCTTTTTGCAGACCTCACATTGGTCTAGAACTTCTTGAACATAGCAGTATAAGGTTGGCCACCAGGCCTTATGTTTAAGGAACTCATATAGTTTTAGGCTCTTGGTATGTCCAAGTTCTCTTTGATAGTGTAGGATGGTGTCAACTTGCAGATGTGTGGGAATGTAGGGAAAGGTTGTACCGTCAGTCATTTTTCTGTGTAGGGTCCCATATACGTCAGCAAAGAGCTGTTCATTTTTGATGACTGTTTCTTTTGTTATGTTGCTTGTACCAGGGAGCAAACCTTTGTCCTTTGTTTACAGTACTAAGAGAGGCCAGTCTGGGTCAAGCCCATTCTCTCCTCAGGAAGCACAGACATACAGGCAGGACAGGGCGTCTTTCATGGCAAGCTCAGCCCCAGGTTTGTACTGGATGAGCATGTTAAATATCTCCAGTAGCTCCATCCACCGCGCTTGGCGGCACAACATATTTGCTTGCGTCTTGAAATAGATGAGTGGCTTGTGATTGGTTATTGCTGTGAATTCTTCCTGGCGTTCTAAGTAACTGTGCCCTTTGACTAGGCAGTGTACAACAGCCAACAGTTCTTTGTTGTGGATAGGGTATTGACACTTGCCATCTGTCAATTTTTGCAATTCATAAGCTACGGGCAGGAACATGCCGTCATTATTTTTGATTTGTAGAACTCCCCCAATGGATGCATCTGAGGCGTCAGTTTCCATTTGGTATTCCCCGTCAAGTTTGGGGTATTATAGGATGGGAGCTGTTGTGAGTTTCTCCTTGAGGCGTCTAAAACAGAGATCATGTTGAGAGGTCCACACAAACTTGGACTTGGCGCCTGTTATGGTGGATAAGGGAGAAGTCAAAACGCCACAGTCATGTATGAAGTGTTGTACATAGGCCACCATCCAAGAAGGTGCGGAGTTCCAACTTATCCTTGGGTGGTGGCATTTTGAAGATGGCCTGTATCTTTTGACTGTTGGGTTTGATGTTGTCCTTTGAGACTATGTGTCCCAGGAAGGGTAGTTGCTCATGGAAGAACTGGCACTTGGAGGGTTTGGCCAACAGTTTGTGTCGTGCCAAGGTAGCAAAGACTGCCTCTAAATCTTTGTGGTGTTGTTCCACCATGAGGCTATAGACAATAATATTGTCTAGATACACTAGGACGTGCTTTCCTATATGTGGTGCAAATACTTTGTTCATGAAGGTTACAAAGGTGGAAAGGGCATTGGTCATTACAAAGTTGAGCACCTGTGACCGTACTACAGTCACTGCTGAGTATTTAGCCAAAAAAATGCTCCAAAATATAAAGATGTTCTGTTTTTGCTGTTTATTACATATAGATAGGTTTGTTTGGAATTCTTGAGGGAAAGGTTACTAGAAACTGGGTTATTTATTTTTAATAAAAGAACAGAATATGGATGTTTAGTTAGGTTAGGCTAACTAAAAGAATTGAGGCAAGATTGGCCAAATCAATCTTGGAGACTAGGTGTATCAAAACGGGTTAGTTAATCAGGAAGATTAATTAATAAACATGAGCTAATATAATTAATGAGTATTTAATTATAGTAGGTAATTGCCTTGACTGTGTCAAGAGGTATGGTTAAGAATAACCATGGGAAAACCCCCAGAATTAGGGTTAAAAGCGCTGTGTTGGCAAATTTATTGGGTTAGAAGTGCTGCCTAATGAATTTGAGATGCGCCGAGGCGCCACTATCAAATTTTATCAGGTGCTGCAGTGGCGCCTGGTTTGAGTTTTGAAGCAGTTTAATGGGTTTTAAGGCAAAAAACCATTAAATGCAAAAATAACTAAATAAAGGCAAGGATGCCTAGGAATTCAGGTTTGATCAGCTGGTTCCCAGTTGAAAAACTGATAGCTGAGTTTAGGTTGTGCAATCCACAGGGTTTTGGCGCTGGGAGCTGGGGAAGCTCCATGCCAAATTGGTACATTGGGTTGAATGGAGTCAGGTGATTTCTGCCTATTGTAGGTCAATTCTCATAGGTTGAGAACTGTTGGTGATCTTTTAGGTAATGATCTAGGTTGGATGACTTGAATGTCATAGACCATGTGATTCAAATCATTGGTTGATTCAGGAACCAGAGGGGCTTTCAGCTGTGTATGCCCCAAATGTTATATAAGCAAAAACAGCTAAACATTAATAAAAGATATATTCACATTGTTGGTTTTGACGCTTTCCCCTCACCTATTTTTCAATTGTCATGCCTTCTTTGTTAAAATTTGAGAGAGCCAAGTTTGGGGTCCTTTGTGTGGAAACTGCTGCAGCAAGAAAGGAGGTTCCTATAAGTACATTGGAAGAAGCTTGGACCAGCCTGGAGGTCACTAAGACTGTTCCTGCCAAATCTTTAGTAGAAGTAAAGGCTGCGTTCAAAGAGCTATATTCTAATTACTTCACAAAGAAAGGGCTCCTGCCCAAGGGAACCAAATTTATGCTTGGGATGCTTGGAACTTATTGGTAGGATGGGATGAAATCTTGCAACCAGTTAAAGGAGATGGCAAATTGTGAAATTGAGGCATTGAGAGCACAAGAGGAAAAAAGTGTTGAAATCATGGCTTGTTGGCGGGATGACAATAAAGTGTTATCCAATAAAATCACCTCCCTGGAAGCAAAGCTCCTCACAGCTTTGTCCCAGAAAGGTAACAGCAATAAGAGTCAAGGGCAGGATAATGGCAGGATGGACTGGTTAAGCCTGGATCTGTCACAGAGCCCAACACAGGGGCAGAAAAAACCCATGGTGAAAGGAGTCCAGTCTATGCTTGCCAAGATGTCACCGTTCTCTGGAAATCCCAAGGAAGGAAACGCTTTCCTGGAGGGTTTCCTTATATGAGCCTCTGGTCTAGGGGATGATGAGAAACGTCATTGGTTGGAAGTTCTTGCAGGACCTGCCAGTTTCAAGTGGTCAAAAGACGTAAGGGCAACAATTGGACCACATTGTTAGAGGAATTTTGAGCCAGTTACACTGTAACCCTTAGACCTGGGGATGCTCTTTAAAAAGCTCAAGATGTTACTCAAGCTGGTCATGAGACGGTGTCAATGTACCTTTCCATAATGGAGGAGTTCTTAGCCTTTGTTGATATAGAACATAATCAGGATCTGGTGGAAGATGCTTTCTTCAATGGAATGTGGCCCAGGTTGCAAACTCAGGCCTTTATGTTACGCTGTATTAATTTGTCATGGTCAAAACTTGTTCAGAAGGTTATCCAGATGGAGTGTGATCTTGGAGGCCCTCCACACAGTGCTCTTTGTTCCAGAGCAGGAGCTCATGTTGCGGCAGGGGAAGAATCTTCTGAGAGAACCAGACGTCCAAGAAGTCCCTCTGATAAGGACTGCATGTCTAGATTTAAGTGGGCATGTAAGTTCCCCATGGCCAAGGGATGCTGGATCTGTGGGAAAGATGGCCATTTTCCTGGAAAGTGTCCCAACTGTGCGGAATTTGACATGGAGCATCCTGACCTTATGTTTAAGGATTTGGAAAAAGAAAGGCGGGCTTAGGTGTCTCTCAACCCAAGTCCAGTAATTCAGAGAATAATGGGAGATTGAGACTTCAATCTGGGAAGGCTTTGAAGGAATACAGGAAAAGTGCCAGTCAACCAGTGGAACCACCCATACAGGAAATCGACGTCTCTTGTCCAACTCTGCCTGAGGGAAGTCCAGACGCCCCTCCAGATGAGTGGATACTGGATGTGCGCTTAGGTATGAAGGAAGATGGGGAGATTACATGGCAGCCTGTGTGAGTTCAGTTCAGTGTGGATTGGCTCAAGGAAGTTGAATGGCATAAAAAGGTGGCCCAAAGTATGCCTGTACTTTTGATTGCAAAACCTTTTGTGTGGGCATTACAAGGGGTTATCCTCTTGGATTTTTTGCTTGATGGTATCTCTTCAAAGGCAGTATACAATCCAGGGTGTGCTGGAGTGGCGGTATCAAAGAACTTTGTTTGTCAACATGGCATGGACCCATCAAGATTGGTCACTTTGACCTTATCTTCCAAAGATGGGGTTACTACCATCAAACAAGACGTATTTGATGAGGTGGTAATAAAATGGAAAAAATACCAAGGTCAAGACTTCTGCCGTAGTTTTACCTGGGGCAGGATTTGATGTTCTGCTTGGTATGACTTGGATTGTTGAGGCCAAGGTGAGCCTGGACGCCGTCAAGAATGTCTTAGTTCTTGAAGGAGTTGAATACGCTTATCAACAACTGACAATTCCGCCAGCACCAGAAGATGTCCAGTCAGTTGTCATCTATGCCAAGGAATATTGATCAATTACACCAAAGGGAACCGCTTGGTTAAAAACAGTAGCTTTCAATTACGGAACACAAGGAGGACAGGTTATCTCAGAATTGCCCTGTCATATATCCTCAAATGTGGCAATATTTGAGGATGGTTCAAATGGTGAATCCTGCAAGTCCTGGAAGTTGTTCAACACTTGTGTGGTTCCTGTAGACATTCAGCAATGTCAGCGTATTGGAGTTTGGAAGACTGTAGTTAGAGAAGTCACAACAAATAAACCTACCATCTCTTATGTTTGTGTGCCCTTCAACAATTTAACCCGTATACTATGTCCAAGTGAAGCACCAGGTACCCCGTTGTATACTCTGGTGTGGAAATGGAGTAGTATTTTCTTGTTGGACAAATATGATGTAGGAAGAACTGGTCCACCTTATATCATAAAAATGCTTACTGGGAAGCCATACAAAGGGTATGTACCCTGTTGTAGTCCTGCTGCAGTTGCTGCAATTAGAGAAGAGGTGGAGAAGATGCAAAGAGCCAACCTGATTGAGGAGAGCATCAGTCCTTATTCTGCTCCAATGGTTTGTGTTCCAAAGCCAGATGGGAACATTTGTGTTTGTATTGATTTCCAAATGCTAAACAAGGATATTGTAAATGATGCCTACCCAATGCAACAAATTGAGGATCAGCTGGATGCCATGGCTGGATCTTCTTGGTTCACTACTTTGGATCTGACTAAAGGATATCACCAACTGTTAATTGATGAGAAGTCTAAGGAGGTTACAGCATTCTCTACACCTGATGGTCTTTATCAATAGAAAGTCTTATCATTAGGAATGAAACAGCCGGTGCTGTGTTTCAGCAAGTGATGGACCAGATTATGGCGGGATTGCAGCCTAGGTGTGTCTCAGTGTATATAGATGACATTACTGTTTATAGCCCTTCCTAGGAAAAACACCTGAATGATCTTGATGAAGTATTCTGCCAAATTTAGAAAGCAAAGTTAAAGATTAGTGTATCTAAGACTAAGCTTGCCTGTCAAGAGATCAAGGTGTTAGGACATATTGTGAATTCTCAGGGGATTAAGCCAAGTCCTGAGAGAGTTACTCCGTTGTTGAGCATGAGGTCACTACAGTTGGTCTGAGAGGTGTGGGGATTTATGGGATTGGTGAATTTCTATTGGAGATTCATTCCTAATTTTTCTGCACTTGGAGAGCTGTTGTTTGCTTTAAAAAGGAAGAATGCCAGATTTTTTTGGGGACAGGAACAAGAGTCAAGTTTCTTAGAGCTGAAAAAGAGTCTCTCTGAGGCCCCCATCCTAAGATTCCCTGATTGGTCAAAGTTGTTTTACATTGAAACAGATGCAAGTTCAACTGGTCTGGGTGCTGTTCTTACCCAGGAAGGAGAGTCAAAGTTATCCCAGCATCTTGTGGTGTATGGTTCCAAAACATTGGGGACCACTCAAAGAAAATACTCTTCTACTGAACGTGAGGGATTGGCAATAGTATGGGCAGTGGAGCATTTTAGGACGTATATCCTAGGAATGCCATTCATTATAGTCACTGATCACGCAGCATTGAGAGCGCTCCAGACTAAGGAAGACTTACAAGGCTGTATGCAGTTGTATGCTGAAAAACTCTCTGGATATGACTATGATATCATTTACCAACCTGGATTGGAAAATCAGATTCCTGACTTATTATCCCAAGCGCTGTTGGCCTGTGAAGTTGAGACACAGGAAGTCCGGGAAGCTTTATTGAGGAATAGGATTTACGTGGAGCAATCCAAACATCTCCAAGTGGTGATAGATCTTCATGTTCAATGGGGAGGTCACCTCAGATACAAGAAGCTTTGGCAAGCAGTAAAAGCCTGGTAATGGTGGTCAGAGATGAGAGCTACGGTCCTCCAGATTTTACAAGAATGTGAAGTTTGCTCTAAGTTCTCAGCGGCAAAATCTAAGGTACAGCTCAAGTCAGTGATGTCACATTATTCTTTTGAGTTGGTCTCAATGGATATGGGTCATATCAAATTACCAAGTGGTCAGAAAGAATACTTTGTGGTTGCTGTTGATTCTTTCACAAAATGGGTAGAGGTTAGAGCAATGGCTAAAGAAACAAGCGTTGCACTTGCTAAGTTTCTCTGAGAAGAAATCATAGCACAAAATGATTGTCCCAAGAAGGTTCACACTGACAATGGACCACCCTACGTAGGGACAGCCTTGACTAAGGAATGCTTAAAATGGGGCATTTCTAAGTTAACTACAGCCCCCTACCATCCCAAGACTAATGGGTTAGCCAAAAGAACAATTGGAACCTTAAAGTGCATTATGGAAAATTGGCTGATGGAGCTACAACCTGTTGGAATGATCACCTAGCAATAAGTGTCATGGCATACCGGACATGGCCCATGATTCTACTGGGTTTTCACCATTTTGGATGTTGTATGGCCAGGAGACTACAACCAGCAATAAAGTGGGCCAATGGGAGTTTGTGGAAAAGAATTCCTATGAAGCCGCTGTAGAGGAACATGCAGCCATGATGCAGAAGTTATTTGCCAAGGTAAGGAGTAAAGGAGAGCAGGTTTGAGAAAAGCGTTCCGCCAAGTGGAACTTGAAGCCTGGAGTACTTCCTCCTGATCACTTCCAGGTGGAAAATTTGGTGTGGTTTGATCAAAGGCGCCAAGAAAAGCACCCATGAAGAGGTCTTCAGCAATGGGTAGGGCCTATGAAGATTATTTTGGTTAGTCCAGGGCCAAACTACCTAATTCAGGGAGTTGGAGCTGCCTTGAGAGAAGAATGGTCCCATGTTCATCCTTGATTCCTTAAGCTATTCCATGGGGAATTGGAGCATATAAAGTTCTGAGAAGATGAGGCCAATTCCCCCAAAGGGAAGGAAGGGGCCTTGTGACCGTACTACAGTCACTGCTGAGTATTAAGCCAAATAAATGCTCCAAAATATAAAGATGTTCTGTTTTTGCTGTTTATTACATATAGATAGGTTTGTTTGGAATTATTGAGGGAAAGGTTCCTAGAAACTGGGTTATTTATGTTTAATAAAAGAACAGAATATGGATGTTTAGTTAGGATAGGCTAACTAAAAGAATTGAGGCAAGATTGGCCAAATCAATCTTGGAGACTAGGCGTCTGAAAATAGGTTGATTAATCAGGAAGATTAATTAATAAATATGGGACATAATTAATGAGGATTTAATTATATTTAAATGGCCTTGACTTTATCAAGAAGTTTGGTTAAGGTTAATCATGGGAACCCACCCCAGAATTTGGGTTAAAAGCGCTGTGTTGGCAAATTTATTGGGTTAGAGGCACCGCCGCGCCGCCTAATGAATTTGAGAGGCGCCACTATCAAATTTTCTCAGGCGCCGCGGCGCCACCTGGGGAAATTGCTGGGCGCCATGGTCCAAATTTCAAAGCAGTTTAATGGGTTTTAAGGCAAAATACCATTAAATGCAAAAATAACTAAATAAAGGCAAGGATGCCAAGGAATTCAGGTTTGATCAGCTGGTTCCCAGTTGGAACACTGATAGCTGAGTTTAGGATGTGTAATCCACAGGGTTTTGACGCCAGGAGCTGGGGAAGCTCCATGCCAAATTGGTACATTGGGTTGAATGGAGTCAGGTGACTTCTGCCCATTGTAGGTCAATTCTCATAGGTTGAGAATTGTTGGTGATCTTTCAGGTAAAGATCTAGGTTTGAATGACTCAAATGTCTTATACCACTTGATATGAACCATAGGTTGATTCAGGAACCGGAGGGGTTTTCAGCTGAATATGCCCCAAATGGTATATAAGCAAAAACAGCTAAACATTAATAAAAGATATATTCAAATTGTTGGTTTTGACACTTTCCCCTCACCTATTTTTCAATTGTCATGCCTTCTTTGTTAAAATTTGAGAGAGCCAAGTTTGGGGTCCTTTGTGTGGAAACTGCTGCCACAAAAAAGGAGGTTCCTACAAGTACATTGGAAGAAGCTTGGACCAGCCTGGAGGTCATTAAGACTGTTCCTGCCAAATCTTTAGTAGAAGTAAAGGCTGCGTTTGAAGAGCTGTATTCCAATTACTTTGCAAAGGAAGGGACTCCCGCTCAAGGGAACCAAATTTATGCTTGGGATGCTTAGAACTTGTTGGTAGGATGGGATGAAATCTTGCAACAAGTAAAAGAGATGGCAAATTGTGAAATTGAGGCGTTGGGAGTACAAGAGAAAAAAGCGTTGAAATCATGGCTTGTTGGCAGAATGACAATAAAGTGTTATCCAATAAAATTGCCTCCCTGGAGGCAAAGCTCCTCAAAGCTTTTTCCAGGAAGTTAACAGCAATAAGAGTCAAGGGCAGGATAATGGCAGGATAGAATGGTTAGGCCTGGATCTGTCACAGTACCCTGGTGATCCTTGAAGTGTATGATCTTATACTGGCAGGAGTCCCAGTCAATTGCCTTCAGGTTTTTCTTCTTGTCCTGGGTCTCTGTGATACGTACAAAGACATGGTCATGTAGCAGTTGGTCCACGGAGTCAGGAAGATCTGGTGGTTGACACCTTCACGCTTGATGGTCAACACTGAGGTTGCCCAGTCTACATGAGGATTGTCTTTCCTTAACCAGTCTAGTCCCAGTACAATGTCAAACTTGGACAAGTTGATGACGGGACCTTGGATGGTGGAGTGGAGATTCTCAAGCATGACAGAGAAGGGGGCAGTTTTATCTTTTTCACAGCAATGTGGTGTTTGTCAGCCAGGACCACATTTTTAATATGCAAAGAATTAGTGGCCAGCTTGAACTTATCCACAAAACTGCTGTTGACCAGGGTTCAATCTGTGCCCAAATCCAGGAGTGCTGAGCCGTGTAACTGCAAAAGCAGAAATGATAGGACATCAATTTATTGGGATGTCTGGCAATGGTGTACAGTACCAGGTCCTCCGAGGGTATCTGGATCATTGGGCATTGGTTCACGTCCTTGGGGTGGTATTTGTCATTGGGCAAGGCAGGAGTTGAGTGGGGAGAGCTTGGCTTGCTTAGTGCTCTTCCCGGGCTTTTCCCTCATCTTGGTTACCTTGCATGGCAGTGATACAAAAATGGGTCCAGTTTGACTGGCCATTGTTTCCATTTCCATGTCCATTTGAACCCGTGGGTTTGTGGTTGGCGTTGTTCCCATTGCCTCTTGGAGGTGGTTGAGAGGAGCACCCACCTGGATGGGAATCCTTGGGTCTTTCTTGTTTTCCAGTTTGTGTCTTATGCAGTGTGTTAGATGTTTGCTCCTCTTTCTCTGCTTCACAGTGCAAGCCTTGCAGGTTTGTCACCTGATCCCGGTTCACATGTCTCATCACATGTGACTTTAGGGCGTTGTAGTACATGAGGTGTGTGGCTGGGGTGTTAAAGGCCATGTTGGATGGTGCACAAAGACGGTGTTTCTCATAGGCGCAGGTGAGTTCCTTCATGGTGCCTGTCTGGGTCAGGTTCTTCACTTGGCATATGATCATGAGCGCTGTATCTTTAAGCACAAATCTTGCTAGGAAGTCTTGCTTAAAGGAATCCCAGTTCTTGTTGGTGTGCTCTTCATGCCACTTGTTGCACCAGGTGCCAGCATCATGGGTCAGGTGAAAGGAAATTTCAGCAATCCTAAACCGCTGTGGGCATTCCATCTGAGCCCGCTTGCTCTGGGAGGACTGGATCCATGCAGTGGTGTTGTTGTTGTTGGCCCCGGCAAAAGGTTCCAAGGCAGCGCTCTGTAGTCTTTGGGCTGTGTAGGTGGGCATTGTGGTTTTGTTAGCTGGTCGCAGCATCAAGGGGGGAGCCTGAAAGAAACCTTGTGCAGACATGATGTTGAAGGCGGGTAGCAGGATTACTGTGTTCTAGTACAAGACAAAGCCATTGGGTATGGCAGTACCAGGAGTGTATGGAGTCCAGTCCAGCAGGAGGCCAGACATAATTCTGTCAAGGATTTGTTGGCCGTAGCGTGTGTGGACAACAGGCGGAATTTTTCAAGATAAGGTAGGATGGAGAACCTACCTGTGCTACCAATGTTGTAACTGTGCTGTTTTAGAAGAGTTACACGGGGGAAAATGTTTAGAAGATAGATCATGATCTTTATTGTGAGATGATGATTTTTATATAGTTCATGTAAATCAAGGATAACAGGAACATGATTAGTTATCACACGGCTGGATAGAAGAAGGGGGTGGCTTGAACCTGGTAACAAGTCAAGCGCCAAAACAAGGTATCAACCATAAAGGATCATCATTTGTTTATGTTGTTGGATTTGATAATTTGAGTTGACTTCCTAGTGTTGCAACTGAACAAATGAGGGTCCAGTACTTGGAAATGGGGAAGACAACAGTCCAATGGGAAAGGACAGAATAATAAGAATAAGGTGCCATTTATTGTAGGATATTGTGATTAATATACTAAATGGGGAAGCCACAAGGGGGTGACATAGTGGGGAGTTCCATGTAGGGTTTGGAGCTAAGGAATAACTTGTGCGGGGATCAGCAGGTCAAATTGGCAACTCTCCTAATTAGGATGAAGTGCCTGCCATTTGACATTGCCTTCAGATTCATTCATAATGTTAGATACGTCAAGGGGCCACTCATTGAGCGCCCCCTGTGTATTGTAAGATAACTTAGCAGGTGAGGTTCAAATATTGTTTGCAACAATAGTCTGGCTTTGAGTGACCAGATAATTGGATTGCGGGTCACAAGACCGCTTTGTTGGAACCTTGCTGGCAGGTCAAGCCTGCAGTTTTGACAATGTGCTACTTTAAACATTATCTCTATAGTAAGAAGGTACAGTAGTTTTAAAAGCTAAGGCAACAAGTGAAAATAATTCAGATTTAAACAAATTAACTCAGATTTAAACAAAATCAAAATGAATCCAAATCTATTGTAAATGAATATAAATTTTTTTCCTTAATTTTTGTTTACATCTGAGTTCATTTGTTTAAATCTGAATTATTTTTTCATATTGCCATAGATTTTAAAGCTACTGTATAGGAACCACATTACCTGGCCACAGAAAAAGTTATTTTCTTGGGACATGGTAATGAAGAATATTTCTCTGCACTCAGCTAGCTGATGCTTCCCCACTTGTTTTGAAAAGAGATTGCATGAGGAGCCAAGTGATGCTCCCCAGAAAGCGCACAGCATAACACTACAGGACAACAATGGACAGGATTTACTCCTGATGCTCCTAGCTAACCTCTGAATTGGTTTCTTCTCAAAGGAATAGGTTGACCTCCACCTCAAAGGATGGTTGTTCAACCAACAAAGTTATGTTTTTCATACAACAAAGTAAAGAAATTGGCAGTTTTCCTTCTGGAAACTTGATCTTGTAGATCAAGTAGAGCTCTTTCCATGTTGATACCAACATGAGAACTTCAGTGTAAAGTCAAATGGTACTGCATATCCCATATAAGTGTCCTATAAATGAGATTAGCAGCCATTTTGTATTATGTTGATTACCTCGGTAATTGGCTTCACAGTACTAGGATTTAGCTCTTTGGCTTGCTTTTTCTGAGTTTGACTGTCAACAAGCTTTTGGAAGGCCAACACCTCCTTCTAGGCAGTATGGAGTAATTTCTCCACTGGCTCCTGATGACTGTTTGTCTTCTCCTTCTTTTTCAGAATAACCATTGGCTTTCTCACCAAAATTTGAGGTTTCTTCTTTTCCTATTTGTATGACTTCCAAGGGTTGTCCACAACAATTGCTGTTTAGTAAGTACTAGACGTGCTAAACAATTGTGCCTTCTGACTCATACTGACACTTGAAGTAATCTATTCCCAAATTTCTCCAGCTCTTCCATCTCATTGGTGTAGTCATCCAACATGCTAGATACTTCAATCAAGCCTTTGATGATTGCTTCATTCTCTTCTGACAAAGCAGACTGCTTTGCTAATAAATTGGCTACAAGCTTCTTAATATCTTCTATTTTTTGGTTGACCCTTCAAGATTCCCAACTTTATAGTCTATCAAGTATATACTTCTGGGAATTATAATAAACAAGATAAAAAAGAAAATTAAGAAGAGAATGATTGTTGCCTTTTTGCATTACATTGCCACAATTATTTGAGATTATAGGGCACGGGACATTTTCTTGGATTCATTCATATTTGAGGATATGAGTAGTATTGTGTCAGAAGAGCCAGGATCAAATGGAACCATGATTATTGTCAAGCAATTGATTCTGATGCGCAGAAGCACTTAAGGATTAGGATAATGGTTGACCAGATTAAAGATATATCAAAGATGGGTCAAAAAATAATTTTATTGTAGTTGATTTATTCTTCTTATACCTTCTACTGTTCATTTCCTGGGCTGCTAGCAATGTCTTCTAGGAAATTCTAACATGACCCTAATTTGGGGAATATTTAATATAGGTTTGGCGCTTATTGCACGTAACCAATAGAATATCTTCATCTTTATCCAGCACAGGTGGTCCTTGCTGGCATGTATAATTTAGTTACTTCAGGATCACTTCCTACCTTCTTGACATACTCCATGCTTAATGCTTAATAATGTAAATAATATGGGAATTTGAGATTATGGGGAATCAAACCCAGCGCCTTGGTGCCTGCAATATTTGCCAGGTGGCGCCTGAAATAATTTTCAGTTAGCGCTTGATGTAAAAGTAGTTTGACGCTGAGCGCCTAATCCAATTGCAGAGTGTGCATGTATATTTTCTAAAGCAATGTGGCAGCAAATCATGTATCATTAAGCGGCGTGGCTATACTTACCATAGGCTGATTTATGGTTCAGGTCAGCAGACTACTGCTGATCCATAAGCATATGATTTATACTACTAATTTATGTTGTTTGGAAGCTATAATTCATATCAGCAAGCTCCGTCATAATTAGCATCATTGATTTTTATACTGCTAATATATGGGTTTGGTTGAAGAAAACCTAATCTGTGAGCTCCGTCATAATTGGTATCATTGCTTGGTCAAAATTCCCAACAATGATACTTTATTTGATATGAGTTTAGAGGGTTATATAGTATCATGGGAAGCCGCAAACTGTCCATGTACATCATTCTAGTCATAGGGCTTATCCAAGTGATTGTTCCTCTTAGGTCATGTGGTTTGTCCAAGTAGTGTTCCTCTTAGGACTCAAAATGTTTGATCACTGTAATAGATGACTGAATGATAACAGTGCCACCAACTTAATGTTTAGTTGGGGAATCATTTGGCAAGTCACTCAGGGAAGTAGTTTCCCATGAGGAAGTAATCAAAGATGTTATGACATCTCCCCCTGGGGTACTGGAAGGTGGAACCTTGGGAATTTTCTTTAGAGTGTTGGGGATTCAGGCTTGGTATTGATCCAGTTTTGCGTTGGGTACAGGGAGCCAGTAATTATGTTATGCCACCCTTGCTTTTCATAGATGGAGGTGATCATGGTGCATACACTTTAGCTCTGGTCAAGCGCAAATTCCTTTGATGAGGTAGATTTTGTTTTGTTTGACCTCCATGACAATGCCTGTTCCACGTAAACCTGGGTCCAACTTGTGCTGGTTATGGTTGTCAAGCCAGATCTTGTCCCCAACTTGGAAGTGTTCTTGTTGTAGTGGGATTGCTTCTCTCTCAACTCTTTTACTTTTCCTTGTTCTCTTGGTCCTTCCTGGCACGCTGTACATCAGGATTACTATTGTCTGGTATTTTCTTGAGTAGAGGTAGCTGTGGCCATGAAGTAGTACTAACAAGGGCAGGCTTATGCCCATAGATGAGCTCATGACAGTTTTTGCACTTATTGTGTTTGACTTGTGTTCTGCATACCATGATGCTGTTGAAAGCATGTTGACCCTGGCTTTTGGATTTTTAGCAGATAACTTACCGAGGGCTTCATCTAGTGAGCTGTTTAGTTGTTCTACTCTTTCATTTGCTGGCAGGTGGTAGGGGTTGGCAATGGTGTGTTTTATTCCATTCTTGGCAAGGTAGATATTGGTGTCAATGGATTTGAGTTTGGTTCCTCCATCTGTCAACAGAAGTTCAGGTTTGACAAACTTAGTTATGATCTCTTTACCAATAAATTATCTCACATCATTGTCTTTGTGTTCTTTTGTAGCTTGTGCACATGCTACCTAGTTGTATAGTTGATAGCTGTTATAATGTAATTTTTGCCTTTTTATTCCCAGGCATTGGTCCCAGAATATCTAGTGACCAGACTTTAAAAGATTGTGTGATTGACACTGGTATTACTGATTTGGGAGGTGCCTTGAAGTGGGCGTAATTTTCAAAGACTTTGCATTGCTCTAGTACTTCCTTGATATCATCCAACATTTTGGGTCATCAGTAGTGTGTCTTGAGATATTCATACAAGTATCTGATTCAAGTATGTACCATATCTATGTGGTATCAAAGAATTGTGACAATGATTTTCTGTTGACGGGATGTAGGGTACGGTGTCACCACTTGAAAGTCTGCAGTGTATAGTGTCATATACGTTTTTGAACAGATTTTGTTCTTGGGGGCTTTCTCTTGGATGCCCATTGGTGTACCAGGTGGGAACCCATCTTGGAGATTCCCTATTATTAACATGGGCTAAAAGGGTCTTCATCAGTGCATAAGCAATGTTTGCTGTATAGCCTTATCATGGCTTCTGCAGTAAGCATTTCTTTGCCTGGTTTGTATTCAATTATTATAGGGTACCTTTGTATGAGGCTTGTACATTCTTCTTGCTGTCCATACAAATGTTGTTGAGTCTTTAAGAATACCAATGACTTGTGATTGTTTTCACTTTGAATATTTGTGAACCTTCCAGGTAATGTTACCATTTCATTAGACAGTGGACTGTAGCTACCAGTTCTTTTTCATGTATCTGATATCTTTGTTCACCATCAGACAGCTTTCTTGATTAATATGCTACAGGGAGGAAGTCCTTTTCTGAAGTTTGAATCCAGAGTACTCCTTCTATTGCATAATTGGAGGCGTCAGTTTCTAGTTCATAACACCCTGTAAGTCTGGGTATTGTAAGATAGGGGCGGTGATCATGCACTCTTTCAACTGTCAGAATGGTTGATCTCTTAACGGTGTCCATAAAAATTTGGTTGTATTACCTGTAATTTCAGGGAAGAGGGCAGTTAAGGCCCCCCAAACAGGGATGAATTTTCTGACATACACTACCATGCCTAGAAAGGTACAAAGCTCTTTTATTTCTTGGGGCTGGCATTTTGGTTATGGCATGTATCTTTTCTGGGTCTGGTTTAATTCTGTCCTTGCTGATTATGTAGCTGAGGAATGGAAGTTCTGATGAGAAGAAGTCACACTTTGACAGTTTGGCAATGAGTTGGTTTTCTTTGAGGGTGTTGAGGACCAGGCGGACATCTTTTCAGTGTTGTTCCCTAGCGCGGCTGTCAATGATTATGTTATCAAGGTAGACTATGATTCTTTTTCTGATGTGATCTTTAACTCTTTTTCATAACAGTCAAGAAAGTTCTTGGGGCATTTATGTGCCAAAATTGAGGACAACACACTCAAAGGACACATATTTAGTTCAAAATGCAGTTTTTGGTACATCTTCTGGTTCTACACAGATTTGGTGATAACCTGATGTCAAGTTAATTTTTGTGAAGACTTGGGACCCCCCAGGGCATCAAAAAGGTCCTCAACTAAGGCAGGGGATACCTGTTCTTAATTATGACCTTGTTGAGCGCCATATAGTCTGTGACCAGGCGGAATCCTCCATCTTTCTTGGCCACAAAAAAGACAGCTGAGCCAAAAGGAGATGTGGAAGGCTGTATAAGTTCTTTTTCAAGGGCTTCATCCAGATAGGCCTTTAGGGTGTCTTCTTCTTGTGGTGTCAGGCAGTAGATATGCTGTGCTTTTAGTACACTTTACTTGAGGTCAATTTCATGTTAGATGTCCCAATCAGGTGGTAGTCATGGTAACGTTTCTTGGAAGACAAGAGGGAATTCACTGACCAGTTGTTATTAGATTTAGTCTTTCTCATGTCTGGTTTCCATATTTTTGCAGTAGATAACCTCATACGTGCAGGTGTTCCAATTGATTTTGCTAGGATTAGTTTCCTCTTTTTTTCCATGATCTTCACAAATACATGGTCTCTCATAAGCTTGTAAAGACGAGTTGGTAGACAGGGTGGTGCACCTTGCCTTGTTGTATGGTGAGGGTAGCACTGTCCCAGTTGATATGGGGTTTGGTCTTTCTCATCCAATCTAAACCAAGTTTAACATCATATTTGGAGATTGGTATGATAGGGTCACTGATTGTAGTCTGTATGTCTCCTATTTGGGAAAAGAAGGGTTTGCTTCCTTAGTGACTGGTGTGCTTCTTTTATCTGCCATGACAACTCTCTTTATGTTGCTTTGGAACGTGGTTAGTTTCATGAGGTTGGCAAATTTATTGTCAACAAAGGCTTGATCTGCTCCAGTGTTGAATAGTGCTGTGCCCTGATAACTGCAAAAGTGGAAAGGTTAAGTGAGGAGTTTATTTCCAGTTTGGGCAGCAAAATAGTATAGTGTTGCTGAAGGGTACTTGGATCATGGTGATTGAGTCCACATCTTGGTCCCTGTACAAGTCTTATAAGTTGGGGGAGAGTGGCTCACCTAAGCACTCCCCTGAGCTTTTCCCTCCTCATTGGTATCTTTGGTGCTTGCCTGGTTGGCTTGGGCAGTATGATTTCCGTTTTGAGGATGGGGGTTATTGGCGTGGTTGTTCTGCTTGTTAGATCAAGGATTCTTCTTGCTGTGGTACTCCCCTTTAATTTGTGGTTAAATGTAAGTCATCATATTTCTGTGTGGTGTGTTTTCCTTCTACAAACATATCTTGAAGGTTCTTGCAGCATGTCATGTCAAATCAATGTCTAATGTGTGTGGGGAGGATATTGTAGAAGTCTAACTGTGGTCCAGCTTTGTCAAAGTTAATGGTATTAGGAGCTCAGCCCCATAGATCTTTGTAGGCTGCAATGTACTTCTCAATTATTCCTGTCATTTCAAAAGTTCTGAGTTCTGTCATGATCACCACATCAGATTCTTTATGGCAAACCTTTTAAGGAAAGCAGCTTTGAACATATCCCAGTCTTCACTGTGACCAGGGTGTTGGTCAAACCACTTGCTTAAAAATCTGTTAGGTAGCCCTGGTAACGTGTAGGGAAATTCCACTAGCCTAGAGTTTACAGGGGAAGCCCACTTGGGTAAACCTATTTTGGGTGCTTTGAATCCAGAGGTCAGCATTTTCACAGTGAGTCCTGAGAATTTTCTGGTCTCTGCTGAATGTAGGTGTTGAAACACAATGTTGGGTATTTTGGTTGTTTCAGGAATTGAAGGTGGATTTAGGATCCTGTGCATACTGAGGAAGTTGGACTGTTTGGTTGATACAAGGACATTGTTGAAGACAACAAACCATGCTGGGACGTCCTGTCATTCTTTGTATTGTCTCCAGCCAGTGGGGAATGCCATCTGCTGGGTTCTTTTCTTTAGAGGATTTTTTCCTTTAATTAGCATAGGTATGGATAACCTACCTGTGCTACCACTGTTGAGTTGTGACAGATCCAGGTCCAAACAGTCCAACCTACCATTATCCTGCTCTTGACTCTTATTGCTATTAACTTCCTGTGACAAAGCTTTGAGGAGCTTTGCCTCCAGGATGGCAATTTTATGGGACAATGCTTTGTTGGCATTCCACCAACAAGCCATGATCTCAACGCTCTTTTCCTCTCTTGCTCTTAAAGCCTCAATTTCATAATTTGCCATTGCTTTCTCTTGTTGTAAGATTTTGTCCCATCCTACTAACAGGTTCCAAGAATCCCACTCATAGATTTGGTTTCCTTGGGCGGGAGTCCCTTCTTTTGCAAAGTAATTGGAATATAACTCTTTGAACACAGCCTTTACTTCCACCAAGGACTCCTCAGGCACAGTCTTGGTGACCTCCAAGCTTTCCCAAGCTTCCTCCAACAAACTTGTAGTTACTCTTTCCTGGAAGCAGCGGTTTCCACATAAAGTACTCCAAATTTGGCCCTTTCAAAATTTAATAATGAAGACATAATAATTGAAAAGGTGGTTAAGGGGAAAGCGTCAAAATTGACAATATATGTTTATTTAAAATTAGCTGTTTTTGCTTATATACCATTTGGGGCATATTCAGCTGAAAACCCCTCCGGTTCCTGAATCAACCTATGGTTCATATCACATGGTCTAAGACATTTGAGTCATTCAACCTAGATCTTTACCTAAAAGATCACCAACAGTTCTCAACCTATGAGAACCAACCTACAATGGGAAGAAGTCACCTGGCTCCATTCATCCAATGTATCAATTCAGCACAGAGCTTCCCCAGCTCCTGGCGCCAAAACCCTGTGGATTACACATCCCAAAACTCAGCTATCAATGTTCCAACTGGGAACCAGCTGATCAAACCTGAATTCCTAGGCATCCTTGCCTTTACTTAGTTATCTTTGCATTTAATGGGTTTTTTTGCCTTAAACCCCATTAAAATGCTTTGAAACTCAAACCAGGCGCCACCGCAGTGCCCAGCAATTTTCCCAGGTGGTGTTTCTCAAATCAATTAGGCGGCACTTCTAATCCAATGAATTTGCCGAAGCGGTGCTTTTAACCCAAAACTTGGGGGTTTACTTTTGATTAACCTTAACCAAACTTCTTGACACAGTCAAGGCAATTAACCAATATAATTAAAACCTCATTAATTATATTCCTGTTTATTTATTAATTAATCTTCCTGATTAATTAAATTGTTTTTGCGACACCTAGTCTCCAAGATTGATTCGGCCAATCTTGTCTTCTGTTCTTTTATTGAACATAGATACCCAGTTTCCAGGAATCTTTACCTTAAGAATTCCAATTCAACCTATCTACATGTAATAAACAGCAAAAACAGAGCAAATTTATATTGTGGAGCATTTATTTGGCTAAATACTCAACAGTGACTGTTGTACAGTCACACAAGTATATACTTCTGGGAAGTATAATAAATGAGATAAAGGAGAAAATTAAGAAGAGAATGATACTTTCTTTGATATGAGCTTAGAGAGTTATATAGTATCATGGGAAGCCACATACTGTCCATGTACGTCATGCTAGTCATAGGGCTTATCCAAGTGATTGTTCCTCTTAGGTCATGAGGTTTGTCCAAGTAGTGTTCCTCTTAGGACTCAAAATGTTTGATCCCTGTAATAGATGGCCAAATGATAACAGTGCCACCAACTTAATGATTGGTTAGGGAATCATTTGGCAAGTCACTCAGGGAAGTAGTTTCCCAAGAGGGAGTAATTAATGATTCCCAACTTAATAGTCTATTCATGTGAGAGGATGTGTGGTGAAACTGATCACCTGTTGGTTGGTCAATCCTGATTGGTTGTTGGCACAATTCCAGAACCCACAAGACGTTCCTTTTTGTTTTGTCCTCAAAGGATCATTCCAGATTGCCTGGGTGAAACTGACTACCTTCCAGATTGAAGCTCACTCTGACTTTTACGTTGATTAATTGACCAATTAATTAACCGATGGTTAATGATAACTGACTTGCCCAGGTTCAACCCCCGCCATATTCTCATGCTGTTGGGGCCATCTATCATTTCCTCCTGAATTGCTGTGTCAATTGACCCGTCATCAATCCCTCATTTCCCCCTCCTTCTTCCCCATGTTACAGCTAACTTACCTTGATTTGATTGAGTAAGTTGTAGTATATAAAGTTGGCTTTTTTCCTCCTAATAAATATACTATTTATCGCTTATTTCAGCTACACCATTGATTTACTCTTAGAGTGTATTTTAGTAAAAACCACAAAGGTCAGTCTTCTGATAGACTATCATGCTTCTAGACCAACTGAATAGTCTCTACTTGAGGAGATGAGCTAGAGTAGTTGCTATGTGCCCCTACTCTGCCCTTTGTTGTTCTTGACTGGTTGTAATTACTTCCTACTGTAAGATACGTGTCTGGATTCCAACTTGTATAGTAGTATTGTCTATCAACCAGCCAATGAGTTCAGCTTATCTCCCCCTACCAATTGTCTGTAGTCTGTTGCTAACCCACTACCTTTAAATTACAGTAAGAGCACCACATCCATCATTATGCTTATGGATTAGGTTTCTGTTTATTACCTTATTTTAGACTGCTTGGTATTGTTGCAACATCTTCAATTACTCCCTCTTGGGGAATTAACAACCTGAGTGGTTCACTGAATGAGTCACTGAATGGCTCACCAACTAATCATTAAGTCAGTGGCACTACTATCATTCAACCATCTATTACGGGGATCAAACATCCAGATCCTAAAAGGAACACAACTTGAATAAGCCTTGTGACTTAAGAGGAACATTACTCAGATAAGCCCCATGACCTCCATGATGTACATGGACAGTATCTGGCTTCCCATGATACTATATAACCCTCCAAGCTCATATCAAATAAAGTATCATTCTCTTCTTAATTTCCCCCTTTATCCCGTTTATTATACTTCCCAGAAGTTTATACTCGACAGTATCATGATCTCGTATATCTTTTTCTGGCAACCAACCGAGAGCTTTTTATGGATCGAGTTGTTGGTGGGGTTCTCCCTGGTTTGGACTTCAACCCACCAGGCCCAATTTTCCTGCCAGCAAATATTCTCGGAACCTCGGCACAGGAAAATCAACTCGGCCGATTGATTTATACGTTTAGGGAACTTTATCTTGCCGCGATCACGTTCGTAAGCGGTTCAAGTTTTTTTTTGAGATTTCGAGCCTTGCTCATTACCATCCTAGATGCCTGATACTTGAGCATTGATTTTAGATTGGCTTGGAGTTTGCTCATGGTTGAGTTCGTTAACCTTGCGATGGATCGGTTCCATCCATTTCACCGGTGTAGACTCCTGAACAAAAAAAGCATGGGACTGATCCTGTAGAGCGGTAAACGGGTTGAATCTATCCGTGCTGCCGTTGCTGATGATTTAAATCCAAGCTAAAAATGGTTCCTTCCCCCCGATGAAATCTCGAAGCGGGGATTTTATTTAAGTTGGCTTGATTGGTTCCGTATAAGGGTTCGGGGTAATCCGGAATAGATAAGGGAAGGCGGCTAAACTTGGCAGGATGTTTAAAGTTAAGCCCCGATTTCACAAACGCCCTCGATTTAAATACCATTGCTTTAATTAGTACCAATCCCCAAGGATAGGTACTCTAACACCCTCTTTTCTAAAGAGCTGTATACAAGATTGGGATTAAATTTCAGTAGATTCCTCTGTAAACAATATGCGTGAGTAAATCGATGTAAGCATTTGGTGGTTCCTCTAGGGCTGCTTCGGCCAGCTCTGATCCACATCAATCAAAAAATTTAACAATAAGTAAATATTAGGGGTTCATGGCTTTGATTGTGGCAGCATGAGTGGGCAAAAGTATGCCTAGTCACCCCTTCATTCAGCGCAATGGTATGGATTTTTATAAACCCAATAAAAAAGTTGCAATCATCCTCGAGCTCCATATTAAACTTTCTTTGGTAGCAGTTGGTTAAGCTTGATTTTAAAAAAGGATCCTTTATTGAGTAGTGGAGTTGCCTTTGGAACTTTAATAGTAACCGCGGCCCTGTTGGTTGTAGCGACCCGGGTTTCGTCCTGAATCCCAATGATGGGTGAGGTATTTTACCGAGGAAGGCAAGGCGGTTAAATCAAACGTCTTCGTTGTCAATACTCCTTGGGTAGGCATGTTCCAGTTCGATGTACAAATCGAATTACCGCTGATGGATTCCACAATCGCCACATGGCCTGTTTCTCCTATCTCCCCTTGCTGGGGCTGGAGGACCATAATGCTGGCGACTAAGGGGGTTGACCCGACTTGCCACCCTTTTTCCGAGGCCTTTTGGGGCCAAAATCTAGCATCATAGAAGCCATTTAGGAAGTCGACATGGTGGCCAGTGAGTTGGTAGTATCGCCCGTCGGCCCATTCTGTACACTGACCTTTAAAAGAAGGATAATCATTGTTAATGGTAGTCTCGAATTCTCTTCCGGAATTGCTTTGAAGAAGTTGACAATTTTCATCGGATTGTTGGTTATTGTTGGCTTTTTCTGTTTGACGGTCGGGATGATTACTATTGGGGAGGTATCCTGTGTTTCTAGTTGTTTCGTTGGGTGAAGTATGGCTTGGGTTTTGAGGTCTTGTGGAAGGTTGGTTGAGAAAGGGATTATTTCTTTGATTAGAACCACCAGTGTTTTGAGGTCTTGTGGAAGGTTGGTTGAGAAAGGGATTATTTCTTTGATTAGAACCACCAGTGTTTTGAGGTCTTGTGGAAGGTTGGTTGAGAAAGAGATTGTTTCTTTGATTAGAACCACCAGTGTTCTGAGGTCTTGTGGAAGGTTGGTTGAGAAATGGATTGTTTCTTTGATTGTAACCACCAGGGTTTTCTGTCGACGAACCTTGACGTTGAATTCCAGAGGAGTCTCTTGAGCCAGGAGCTGGGCGGGTAGGCTGCCAGTTGATTTCCTGTGGGGCAGTATTTCTCACAGCGTCAGCCACACCATCGATGCCGAGAGTGGAGTCCAGATCCTGCAGGCTGTTGAGTTCATAAAGGTTGGCCCGTTCAAGGCTACCTGCCACATTAGATGCCAGAACAAGAATGTAGTAAAATTTCATGCCCCACTAGCAGTATTTGGCTAGTTTAAATACCCTTCAACTTCTAAAAACTTATTAAAATTCAGTGTATAGCTGTTAATGCTTTTAATCAGGAATTTACTTGGACCCAATCCTTGCATGCGTTGTTAAATTGATGTGCAGCTTTTCCGGGGCACCCGGTATTTCGTTTTTAGATTGGAAATGTAAATAAAATTGGATGGGTGGCGGGGTTGATGCTGGCTTCTGTAGGGCCAAACACTCGGTAGCAACTTTAGGAACCGGGTTATAGTTGCATATTTTTAAAGACCACATTCCAAAAGGAGTCCAGTCTTCCAAGTTGTCTACGTCCTGAGGCTTGAATCTAGACTGTTGGTGACAAGAGATTTGGCGAGATTTGTATGCGTCAAGATGGGCGCTTTTTTAAATCAAAAGCGTATGAATTTTACTTTATTTACTTGATAATGCATTTCAAAAAGCATAATGTGTTCATTAGCAGAAAGTCTTAGCACTTTACTTGATCTTCTTTTATCTGATAGTAACTTAAGTAGTGCTGTTGCAGTGTCCCAATAACCGAACTCCCTAGCTGCTGCTTCTTTATCGAGAATCCGTTGAAACCGAAATAAACATAACGGCGCATTGGTCACGTTTCCTAGGGTATTTTTAATTGAACAAAAGCCACCAATCATCTCATCAATAGTAAGTTCGTTCAACCTCCTTAGAGCTAAATTTTAACCTTTAATATATCTTATTTTTTTCCAAAACTGATATCCGTCCAATAAGAATGGGCTGAAGCAAGTAACTCTTAAATAGAAGGCCCGCTCATTGAGCCTAGAGAAACAGCCACTAGTGTATTAAAAGCTTAGGAATCTGACTCACCTTTACTTTTAAGAGTCAAGTACCAAATAAAATATCAAACCAAACTTCACCGTTGAAAAGCCAGTGATTGTTCTAGAACCGGGCTTCCAAGCTAAAGTGCATGTCGAAGCAAGTCGATTCCTACACCGTCATCAAACCGAGCCCTACAATGCCGTGCCCTGGCAGCATTATTTCAGCTGTTGATTTAATATAGAGTTCTATTTTAATGCCATGCTTGGCTCCAGATAAATGCCCAAATCTAATCTATTTAATGCACCGACTTGGTTTTCTTGCATCAGCCAATAACGTTTATTAATGGATGGAAAAGTAACCTTTGGACTAGTGGATCGATCTAGCCTCCTTTAAAGCCGACGCCCGTCGCCCAGGCAAGTTTCATAAAGCGGATGCATCCTAAACCCAAAACTGAGCGCTTTTAGCAGCACAACAAAAAGCCAGCGTACCCACCAGAGAGATAATCTGTTGAGAGTTAATAATGGTAATAGCATCGGTCAGTAGTGCTGTGGAATTATAACCTGTTGGCCGTAGAGCCTTGGCTAGGATTAGGCTTGCCGCCAGACATCAAGTCCATACTGTGCAGATTTTCAATAAATGCGAAAATCGCGGGTTGCTTCAACGCCAACCATTCCCAGTTGTAATCCTGGCCAGCCCTAGGGTTAGCCCTAGGGTTAGCTTTAGGGCTGCGGGCGATAAGCGCAACTATTCCGGGATTTCCATAATCAGTCGCATCCAAGCCGGTTCGGAATATATATATTTCCCTGACGTGGGAAATCCGTTCCTAATAATCTTCGGATCGTGGGGAAGAAGGCTTAATCCCTACGAAGCTCTTAAAGTAAAGCTTAATACCTTGAAAATAAAATTCAATGTTTAAATCTTTTTTGAATTTATATTTAATATAGATTATTAGTTTCAACTTAAAAAAAGCTATCATTTTTTTATTTAAACAAAAGTCTGAAAAGAATCATACGCTAGTGGTAGTGATAAGGCTACGATTTTTCCGGGACCGTAGCCGGATCTGAGACGAATGGCTGCTTGATTATAAAGCAGCCACCGTTTCAGATCCGCCGCAGCCCTGGGGTTGGGAAGGTCATGGCAAATTTTTTGACAATAAAGTCGCATAGCATTTTTAGAGGGTTAGGATTCGTCTCGGCCCGACCGTGCGGGGGCTGCCTCGCTCTATTTTAGATCATGCCTATAAAGGGAAGGTGGTTTTAAAAGATGAAGCGGCTGATTTCATGTTTGCATGGCACATGATATTAAAGTAGACTGGGGGTCAAGGATGAAATTCGTGATATCATCTTAGTTAGGTGTTGATGTAAAGTTGGAGCAGCCATTACATTGAAATCTTTCTTTAACCGATAATTTATTAAAAGCTTCATCCATCAAAATCTTACAATGTTGGATCGGAGTTATAGGCTTCTTTTTTGATTCTATTTAAAATATTTGTATTTAGTTATTAAATAGATATCACAAAGGAATAACTGGTAATAGCACAGACAAGGTAAGGGGGTGCTTATTCACAATGCAGTTCCAAACTCATTATTAGCTCTAGTAGCTGATAAAAGGTAATCTTATCTAGGGAAGGGACGGAAACAGCAACTGTGCAAACACAGTGTCACAAAACCATTTTTTGGATGTTTTGGATTGGTTCACAAAACAATACATGTAACTTTGTGTCACAACTTTTGGGGAAGGTCACAATTTGTACCTCACTACATTGTGTAGATCACAAAATATAAAAGAAAGGTGGTTTTCATGGATGAAACAGATGATTTCATTTTGCAAAGGGGCACATGATGTAAAATTAGAATGGTTATCAAGGGTGAAACAGATGGTGTCATTTTATGCAAGGCACAGGATGTAAAATTAGAGGAAGTTCAGTTGTAGGACTTTATTTTTTAAATTGAATTTATTAAAGCTTTAACTACCATTACCTCACAATGATAGATTTGATCGTACCACAGTTTGCTTTAGATAATTATACTAAAACACCAATCAAAATAATTATAAATATCTACTTCAATTGAAAGAAATAGCTTGCATACTTATGATTGGAACAACACAAAACCACATGAGATTGTGCTTGGTCGCATCACAATTCATGCAGATTTGTTTTGTGACTTTTGGAGCAGGGCACAAAATGTGGCAGTTGAAATTGTGTACTGCTCCCTAAAAACACAAAACCAATCTACATGAATTGTGATGTGACATGAAGGTCACAAAATGAATTGTGCTAACTGACAAAGTCACAAAACCAATTGTGCCAATCAAAGCTTGGTCACAAAACCAATTGTGTAGATTTTGGTGCCTGTCCCAACCCTAATCTTATCAATGAGCTTGGATTTAATTCCGCCCCCTGATAACAAACCAATAAGTTGTTCAATAACTTCTTTGACTCCGTTTCCTTTGGCTGCTGTTGCTCTGGGATCCATCCGCATGGCATTCTAGCTACTGCTGACGTTGCTTTTCCTAATCTCATACAGGCTGAATAACCAATCTTGTAAACCATAATTACAGCAGCACACTCAGGTTGGTCGCCATGTGACTCTAGGATCCAGTCAAATAACGTGGTGGTTAATACTGTGGCTGCACCCAAGCCCCATAACATAGGTTCATAAACTGTGCCATTAATGAAGCTTACAAAAGGATATTCACTACCCTTAAAGTCACCAAGAACCCCCGAGGGCGTATATCAGTCCCACTACCCTGGTGCCCAGCTACTCTGCGCAAAACTATAAACTTATCTGGTTGATGATTTCAAGCGAAGCTATGTAATCCAACCGCATAGCTTACTTATATCCAGGAGATTTTTGTGCCGAATTAGGATCACCCTGATCTGACGAGGAGGGTCAGTGATGCTATGCCGAATTTCTCACCATCCAATTGAATTGGCACCTAAATCAACAGTGGCCACGTGCACCATAATGATAATAACAAAAGCGTATCCTGATCTTTCATCACGGTTACACCAAGGTGACAACGCCTGTTTAATTAACAAACTAAACATCTTTAAATAAAAATGCCAGTCCACATAAAGCACTTCAAGTCAACCTAAACTTTATAACAATTCAATAAAAATATCGTATCCTCAGCAAGAAAAGGGGAAACCAATGAACTTTGTCTTGTGCAACTTTGGGCTCAGCTAACCGGCATGCCGGGAAGATTTAACCGCAGGATCAGGGGTTTACTAAGCCTATGGTTGGTTTCTGACCCATTCCGCAGATAAATGGGCGCCGATGGGCAAAATAAGTTTCCAGATACATGACAAGAGATGCCCACCGAAAAACATATTCAACACCAGCGCAACCGATCACATAAATAAAATGTCTCATCCCCATCGCAAGTCTTGTACGCTTACAGTAGTCTTAACCCCTATGGCGACAAGCAAAAACAGGTTAGATTTAAACGAAATGGACTCAGATGTAAACGAAATCAAAGCATCTGAAAACAAAAAGGAAATTAACCCAAATCCGTTGGAAATTAATCTAAATCAATTGAGTTCTAAACTCATTTACAGATTAGCTATCTTCGTTTAAATCTGAACTATTTTCGCTTGTTCCATAGGGTTTAACCCTACTGTATTAAGCTCTGGGAACCCCAAACGACTCCAGGCACCGATATGAAGATCCCAACCCATCTGCAAACCCCTATAGCAACTGAAAGGCCAGCAAAAGCATCGAGTAGCGAAACCGATAGGTGATCGTTTCACATGGGTACCATGCATCCTAATCAATGTAGACAATCTAGACCAGAAGGTAGAACTTGACCATTAAGAGTGTCTATTTTTGGGGAAAGTTATCCAACATATCAACCATACCCATTTATACAGCTAAAACTGCACATTTACAGCCAAAAACAAAAAGCGTAGAAGGTTTAACCCTAGGGTGAAATGTATAGTAGGGATGGTTAGCTTTAGAGTTCCTATATTCATAAAAAAGTATAATCAAACCATTATACATTTAAGATAATTCTGCTCTGAATAGCATTAGATAGGAAAGGGAAGCCTCCCAACAGCAGGATAACATAACAGAAGTACACCCCAGCAAGGTCATTTTTTGTGGGGAAAACCCCAAGTGGCCATTGCTCAAGAGGCTGGGGGAGGGAGTAGCTCAGATCTGGGGAGTGAAACAGAAACCGCTTAGACGCAATAAAAAGCTCAGGGCATCCAGACCAGCAGAATAGGCAGGATCAACTCTCAAGTACCTAGATTGGCCCAAGCACCAAAACGCTCTAGAGAGAGGGTTACTGGTGTACCCCACCATGTACCACAAAGGTACAGTGGTTGTCAGTCTTAATAAGAAGGTTAAACCTGTTCTGGATACCAGTTACAATTCTTAAGGGAGAGATGGTGACATAGAGGATGAAAAGAAGGAGCCACAGTACTATCAAACTTTGAAGGGGAAGCAGGCTCTGAAAAAGAGCATAGACTTTTCCACCGAGTTGCCCTGCCATGTATCTATGGTAGACACTGATAGCTGTTACCTTCTGCCAAATCCCTCAAGCACTTGGTGAACTCAAACACCAAGAGGCATATCCACATCAAGCTGTCAACAGACATTCATGACTACAAGAAAGCTGTAGAGACTTTCAGTCTGTGAAAACCCCCAATTGGATTCCATAGCTATACCCCAAGAGCAGGAAAGTTCTCCCAACCAAGAAACCTAAGCCCCTCTCTACACGGTTAATAAGGAGCATATCTGGACAATAAATCAGTGGATTTCCTGCAGATGTCATGGCTACTGACAGAATTAACTCAATTTCCATGCGGACTTTCTTAATTCTGACAGCCAGAACTGAGCACACCTTTAGGTTAGTAGCATCAAAAGGTTGGGAATAATTCTTTTAAATCAGGCTACTAAGTTTCCCCACTTCTTTGGAAAGCAGAAGCTGGTTACTGGATGGTTTACTTAACAGATATTAAGCTTCAAGGTACCTTTTAGGGCAACGTGACTACATAGATGCCAAAAGGAACTATAAAAATCAAGGCCAGCAGCTGGAAGAGGTAATGAAACCACAACTCTACTTCATTTGGCCAAAGATTTATCTATCTTTACTGGGAGGTTATTCTTACCCCGGAGAACTTAAATGGACCCATGCAGCAGCTTTAAAAGCTATGGCGCTACGCAAAAAAGTTCATCAGTGAGTGAAGATACCTCATCAGTAAACACAGTCAACTCATATGTAAACGGAATCAACCATTCTAGGATGGAATTGAGAGCCAAGGGATTTATTTTGATCAGCAGTAGATTAAGGTCCATTTTTTTCTGTTTCCATCTGAGTTTGTTATGCTTTTGGATGGTTTATTTAGGTCTTCATGGGTTTTATTTTTTGCTTACAGATAAGCCTTTTTGCTTGGGACTATAGCTTTGGAAACTACTTTATAACAAAGAGCTACATGAGATTACCTATCATAGGGATATTTCTCATCAGAAACGCTGAGATAAAGTATTTTCCGGATCAAAAGCCATTAGCACATATACTTCACCAGTGAAATACCATCCAGGGCCATATATTCCAGCTTTAGGCATTAGACTAAAAAACAAGGATCCCCTATTACTTTAAAAATATCACTTTAAGGCATCAATGAACCCGTTAGACCGGATATCTATTGAAAGTGCTGTGCTAGATAGATTAGAATGGTATAAAAGATCAGATAATACACAATAAACTTGTTTAAAGCTAGACTGTGATCCCCTACTTTCTACTAAGATCTTTTATAGCCTCCTTGATCCAGCTCTCAAGCTTGGATAGCTTATGTTTGGCCTTGACAAGGTCCTTGATCTTCTCTTGTTTTGCTTCTGTTTAGTGGTTCTCTCCCTATTGGAAAGGCGGTTCTCAATATCTCTTATGGATACAACAGTATTTTTCTGCTTACTATCAGGCATGGCACTTCTTCTCCCCTCAAACCCCAAGACTTGGAACAGGTTTTGGGACCAACCCCTCTCTGATTCAAACTGCAGATGCTCTTGAAATCAAGGACGCCAGGGTAGACTTTCCCATGATGGGGCCTAGCAAAAGATGCAACCAGTTGCCTAATAAGGGCAAGGAGACTCCCACCATTGGCTTTATGAGCCTGATGTCTACCTTAAGCCAATCAGAACCCGCCCCTGAAGGAAGCGTGAGCCAGAGGGCTGCCCCAAGAGTATTTCTCCACACCATAAGAGCTGTGCTACCCTTATTGAAGATCTAGCCAGTAAACGCCCTTCCTGCACAAGTGCTGATTTGCTGTTTCAAAGCCCAGTGCCGTAGAAGCAGCTTCTAGGGTGCTAGTTCCTACAGATAGTTGGTCCATTGATCTTAACTCTTAACACTATACATGTTGTGGTATAGTTGCAGCCTTGGCTGGGACAAAAGAATATAATATCATAAATACAAAACTAGTTTCTTTATTAGATAGTGAGGTACTATATAGTATGAGACAGGGGATTGTCACCAGAGGGGAAGAGGTACTGGCAAAGGGACTTGCCAAAAGAAGGATGTGGAAGTGGCATACAAAAAATGCCAGTGCGCAAAAACGTCCGGTTTCAGGTGCCTTGCCTTAGGGAGGCAAGTGGCGCTAGTTGTGTTGTTCTATTGTTAACTACAGAGGTGATTTACTGTAAATTCAGAACCTGAATGTAAAAATGCAGATTGTCAAATCCTTGGTCCAAATTTTGAATCACTTTTGCGGGCAACTCAGCTGAGTGAAAAATAAAATATTTAATAAAATCAACCATTTATTTTGATTTTTTTGGTTTATTTAAATTAGCAAATTTCAAATCTCTTGAGAAGATAACTCAACTAACAAAAGACAAAACTCAGCAAACAAATGCGGGATACATGAATCAGAAATGCGGAATTCTTATGTACAATTTGAGATTTCCTGTATTTCAATTGAATCATGGTCATCATGTAAAAATTTACAAATCTGAAATTGCGGGAATGTCAAATCCAAGAACCAAGTTTCAAATCATAATTGCAAGGAATTTGAAATAAATATAATTTATTGGTGTCTCAAAAAGGATGCTAAAGGATATAGAGTGGATTTGTGCTAATTCTTTTAGGAATCATAGGCATTCTCAAAAATCACCCTATTCCATTTTAGGACGGCTAAAATTTAGATGCTTGATTACAGTAGATTTCAGAAGACGCTAATAATAAAGTAGAATTATATATTACAATCTATCGTATCACATTATCAACATACCAAAGGAAAGACAATGTGATAAGATAGATTGTAATATATAACTCTACTTTATTATTAGTGTCTTCTGAAATCTACTGTAATCAAGTATCCTTAGTAGCAGTACATGAATACATAGTTAGTAAACTAATGGTTTATCTTTCCCACCTCTCCTTCTTCCTTGAAAAGAAGTTTTATGGCCCCTGGCGTAGCCAGGGGCCAAAAACCTTTTAAAAAATTTCTGCGTCATCAGGAGAGTAGCTCATAAATCATTATATGGGTTTATGGTCGCTATATTAGTGATTTAAAGTGCAGAATATTGTATCATTTCCAGTTTAGATAATTTTTCATTTCACTTAATTTCATGTCTAAACATGGGTGTTTAGATTGGATTTTCCATTTGATTTTATCCAGAGTGGAGCTTCTTGATTTGGGTTGATTTGTCCTAGTTACTTACTGTACATTCAATTTGGATTACAGTTCCCGCAATTATTATTTGAGTTTACTAGTGGTGTGGTGCTCATGGGCTGGGGGGATGGTTTGGAAGTAGCTGAGCAACTGGATACACAACAGGACTATATTCTCCTTACTCAACAGAACCTCTAATTTTGGGCTCTGCAAGTAATCTAAGATGTGTAAGTCTATTGTTGTGTCAGTGTATAATTTCTTGTTTATTGGGGACCCTAGGGGGTCTTTTTATACTTGATGAGGAGGAGGGAAAAGAAAGGGTGAGTCATGCTGACTAGGGTCTAGACTGTCAGGCAATGAGCTTATTCTTGGAGGGCTGAAACATACTGGGGAATATTCAGAAGGAAATGGATTGGATTGGGCAAGAAGTGAACATTTGGGCATGTGATCTGAGGTCAGGTGGTTGCAGCACATAGTAGGGCTGTATCTGGGGAATAGAGGGTAGAATAAGGTTTCAGACTACTCTCTTTCAGGGTCTCTACTTTGACAAACAGAGGGGCGGAAGATAATTATGCTAATTTACATAGTGGGCATGAACAATGTGTCAATAATCAATGCATCTGCGGCTAGCTGCAATGCTCCAATTGGTCACTAACAGCATAGGAAAACCCATTCCAATGGGTTGCTCTCTGACGCATCTGCAGCTAGCCGCAAGTGCGTCAATTGGCCTATAATTGGAGACAACGCTATGTAATTCGGAGGATCACCTTCCAATAATAATAACAAAAAAGGGCAGCAGTTCCCCTTATATTTATCCAAATAAGAAAGCATTTCAAATAAGGCACTACTAGGGAGTGGCACCCAGCACCACATACCCCCGGATCAGGATGGGGCTCCATCCAAAAAAGGAAATTCAAGGCCCTCATAATGGTAAGTGGATGCACACCTGAATGGTTTTCCTTAGTTAAAAAAATGTCATTATCTTCTGCCGCCTGCTGCGTCTGTGAATTGTCTGCCTCTCTACAGGCCGCGCTATCTGCTCTATGTCAAGCCAAGCTTGAGGCCCTTGAACAGGGGTGGGCTCCTCCCTAGAACAAGAAGAGCATATCTTAGAGGACCTCCCGGAGGAGGACCACAAAATTATACGGGCTCCATTGACCTTGGTGGCCTTTGTCATCACGCCCAGTTGGGTACACACTGCTGAGGGGTGTCACTATCTTCAGCTGGATGAGGAGGATGACCAGGTTAAGACTGCCAAGACCAACACGCCTGATCCTTCAGGGCCTGAGGCTCAGGAGAGATCAAGTTTGCAGCTTGACCCTAAAGCTCACAGTCTCCCGAGTCGCCATGCTTCACCAGCCACTCAGCGCCAACGTCTTTGCGACCTGGCCCACGGGGCAGAGGCATCCACCAACAATGAGCAAGCTTTGCAGGATGTGATGGCTCCGGCTGCTTGTGACGCAGCTGCAGTGCAGGCAGCTTCTGAGGCTCTTGTTGATGAGCAGCAGCGTGTAGCTCTGGCGGCAGCTGATTGTTTGGGTACAGGCAACCCCGTTGAGGACACCCTGGTCCCTCAGGTGGCCATCAAAGAAACTTTTGCTGACATGGGTCTAGATAATGTGACTATCACCCATCATGTGCCTCATTGCTCCAGCGAGTTCTTTGTCCTTACAGCCAGATGGCTATCAATGCGGTCTGCCTGGATGAGCAGTCTGAAAATCACTACCGGGAAGTTAGGGCTGCCCTCCAGGTCGAGCCCATGGCACAGATCCTGGAGCTGGTCCAAAACGAGGATTCAGTGTGGTTCCGGCACTTTCTTGGTGAATGCCTTCACGCGTGTGCCTCCAGTAGAACGCCTTCCTTCCTCATCAAATCTTATTGACATTGCCCTGCTTGGGCTGGGATGTCAGGTGGCTAGGCCAGTTACCGCCTGGGTAGGCCACTTGGTGGAGAACACTATGGCCGTTGACACCCGGCATGCCCTTTCCTTCACTTTAACCAAATTCACTTGACTGATAGCAACTTGTCCCTGCAAGATGGCGGACGTCACCTTTGCCCAGAATGCCCTGATCTTGGCAGTGGAGACTTGGGGCGCCAAACAGGACGTTTGCCCACCCTGTCATACCACGGTTTTGATGGGGCTTCTCTGAGCTGGTGGTACTGCCTGTTTGCCAACCAGGTTGGGGAGTTGGACCCTAACTTGTATCACCAGCGGGTACAAGCGCTCATTACTCTGGGCCTCTACTTTAACCTTTCAAATTGTGCAAACTTGCCACGCAAGAAGGTGGCCACTGCCATTGACGGCATGTGTGCCCAGCTGTTCACGGGTTGCCCGGCAAAGGGGTTCAAATCATACAAGTATATGATTCAAGATGCACTTATCTTGGCAGCCATCTACACCAGCCACCATCCTCCTGAGAAATGTTGTATGTATAATTGGATGCTACAGGCTCCAATTAGCAACCACGTGGCTGCCTATGACGACAATCACATGTTCCCTTTCTTTGTGGCCGCTAAGGTCACTAACCACTATATGGGGTTAATGACCCCTCATCCACTGCAAGAATAAACCTTTTTGCTCCTTCTGTATTTACTTTATATATATATATATTTATTTTTTATTTTATTTTATTTTATTTTTATTTTTATTTATATATTCCTTTTTTTACTTCTTCTCTTTTTTTGGGATAAATCCCTTTTTTATTTATGCAGGCTATACCAACAATTGGTCTCTTCAGCCTGATCCTATGTTGGGGTAGTAGGATACCCGGCTTCATCAATTTTTCTATATTCCTACATATTGTTTCCTCTGCTGCCCTATATAGAAGAGATAATAGCAAGGTCGGCAGAGGTTATTTAAGACCGCATGGCCTCATTGAGGGGTGCCCATGTAGGCAGAAGTGGACAAGGAGCAAGGGGACTCCTTGTCAGCTACAGGGGATGCTTTCATAAACTTGGCGTGCACTCTCTGATAAGTTTGACCGGAGCCAATATGTCAAACTGTGTATGCATCAAAACTACTTTTCTCAATTACCACAAATGGGCCTGAGAATATAGGGATGAGCTTGTGGGGGCGTCCAGAAAAATGAGCCCTGGAGACAAGTATGTGTTGACCAATCTCAAAAGATGCTAGCTTGGGACAATGCTTTATGTTGCAGGCAAACACAGCACACCAATTTGTCCCCATAGTGTTATATGCTTCATGATGAAGAGTTATTAGTCCTTTGGTGAGGGCTCTCAAGTGGTCATCAGGGGATCTGCCTGGATCTAACTGATAAGTTGCCAGGAGACCTGGTAGGGAGGGTTGTCGCCCATAAACCATCTGAAAAGGGAAACAACCAGTAGCGGTATGATTAGTTACTTGGTACGCCATAAGTGCCAAAGGGACTAAAGTATCCCAAGACAGGCTTGAATCTAACATAAGTTTTTTGAGGATAGTCTTAAGGGTGCCATTGACCCGTTCAACAGGGCCATTTGTCTCTGGGCAATACGGAATAGATTTTGCGTCCTTAATACCCATGACCTCGTTTAATTCAGACAGAAGTTTGCTAGTGAAGTTGGTTCCATTATCCGTCAAGATAGTGTGTGGGCAGCTGTGATTGGCAATGATATGTGATAGAACAAATCAGGCAGTGTGCTTGTCCGTAGGGGCAGGAATAGCCTTGGCTTCAACCCATTTGCTGAAATGATTGATGGCTACAATAAGATATCTATTCCCACAACTAGTCTTATTCAGGCCTACTGGTCCTACCACATCAATGCTAACCGTGTGAAATGTGTGTGTAGGGGGTGCAGTCTATAGCTAGTGGCCTTGGGTAGGGGGCAATACTTGGAGCAAGTCATGCAGCTTCAACAATATTCTAATACATCAGTGTACATACCTTCCCAATAACAATTTGATGCAAGTGTTGCCATCATGCATTTTTTGCTTGTGTGCCTGGTGGCTAGGTTATGAAATTTTTGTAATATAGCTAGCCGTCAAGAAGGGCAAATATATGGCAGTTGTTGTCCTTTGACTTCCTTATATAGACAGCCGTCTCTAATCATGGTGTTATGAGCAAGCTTGGCTAGGGTTTTCTGAGCCTCAGGGGGGATATTGTCCCATTTGGAGGGAAAAGGAATGAGATCAAACAGGGCGTCTCCTTTGGGGGCAAGGGCTGCTACTAGTGGAAGTCTAGATAATCCATCAGCATTGGCGTGCTTGGCTCCAGGGCAATGTACAAGTTCATAGTCATATGCCTGCAATCTTACTGCCCAACAAGCCAATCTCCCTTTGGGGTCCTTTAAGTTAGCTAGCCACTTTAGGGAGGAATGATCAGTCACAACTTTGAAATGAGACCCATACAGGTAGGGGCGGCACTCTTCAATACCGTATAGGACTGCTAGGCACTCTTGTTCAGTTACTGAGTAGTTTTGTTTGTGGACATTCAGGGTTCTAGAGAAATATCCAACAGGGTGATTGTGACCTTCATCATCAAGTTGCGCTGAGGACCACTCCTACAGCTACTAAGCTGGCATTTGTGTACAGGATGAACTCCCTAGAGAAGTTGGGATATGCCAAGACTGGGGATTCTACCAAAGCTTGCTTGAGCGCTTTGAACCCAATTTGGCAATCATGGTCCCATACAAATTCTACATCCTTTTTTAGGAGGCAAAAAGGGGTTGGGCCAGATTGACAAATGCTTCTATAAAACAGCAATAGTAAACAACCATGCCAAGGAATCATTGTTTGTCTTTGACAGTGGTGGGGGCAGCAAGTTTGGAGATAGCTGTTACTTTGGCCGGGATAGGGGCAATGCCTTTCTTATTGATGACATGGCCTAGGAACTCAAGGTTTTCCTTAAAGAATGGACACTTCTTTGGCTTGAGTTTCATCCCTACTTTGTCTAGCCTGATGAAGACCTGCTCTAGGTCTCTAAGATGATCCTCAAAGCTTTTTGAATACACATTGATGCCATCCAAATATACGAGGACACCTATGGACTTTAGGTTGTGGAAGGTGGTGTCCATAAGCCTTTGAAAGGTGGCCAGAGCGTTAGCTAGTCCTTGTGGCATCCAGGTTGGTTGGTACAGACCAATTGCAGTCACAATGGCGCATTTCTCCTGGTCTTCAACTTCCATAGGTATCTGCCAGTAGCCTGCTATGAGATCCATGGCTGAGAAGAACTGTGCGCCTCCCAGTTTGTCCAGGGTGTCATCAATCTGAGGTAAGGGATATCTATCTTTCTTGGAGATGGTGTTCAACTTTCTGTAAGCAATTACCACTCAATTGGTCCCATCTTTCTTTTTTACCAGGAGAAGAGGACTGGCCCAGGGACTATTGGATGGTACTAAAAGACCTCCTTTCAATACTTTGTCAACTTCCTGTTGGATTATCCGGTTTGCCACAGGGGAACATTGGTATGAGGTCTGGAATAGGGGCTGTGCTTCCCCTGTGTTGACTTTATGGAAGCAGTTATTGGCACAGCCCAGCTCAGCATCAGAGTTGGCAAAAATGTGCTTGTACTTCTTGATGAGCTCCAGAAACTGTTCCTTCTGTTGCAAGTCTATGTCCCCAATTTGTTTGTCTTGTAGGATGGGTGTTATTAGGCCATGACTAGGATCTGGTAATCCTAGCTCATACAACAATCTGATGGAATAGGCAGAGGAGATAGATTTATTTGAGGCAATTTTTAAGAAGGCTACTCCCGAGTTGCAGCCAATTTCTAGGGTAGAGGAGTGAGGGTTGGTCACCAGGATAGTGAGCTCATCAGTGGTCTCTCCTGGGATAAGGTGGGACGCAACCGTGGGCAACCCAGGACGTGGGTAACCTAATGCCAATATTTCCCCATGTAACCCTTTAGGTATGCGTAGATTGATACCTGTTCCTATGATGGCTTGGGATTTAGGAGGATACTTACATTGTCCTTTGATTGAATCAGTATAGGGTCATTGTAGCAAACAGTGTTTGGCAGCTTGCTCATTCAAGTCAACGTGGTTTTGTAGGGGACCCCTATCATCCCAGATGGACAGGTCAGCAGGATGCATCCTCTAGGGTTCATGCCTTTGGGAGGGACTCTAGGCCGGCCATCTGGTGTCAGGAGGGGGAATTCCTGGCCTAGGAGGTGAAACGTACCAGTCTTATGATTTATAGTGGTCCCAAATTGGTCCATAAAGGAGGAACCAATCAATACGTTGTAGTTCCTGGCTTCCAGGACTATGGCCGGGCAGGTGACTACAGTATCCCCAAACTTCAAAGGGACTGATGAGTATGCACCTTTGAATATGGCAGGATTGTCACCTGCTGTACCAAAGGTTCTACTGCATTCAACGTCTGGGGGAAGCAAAGCCTATGGGTAAATTGGGAGGATAGGATTAAGGTTGGTGCACTGCTATCCAGGACGGCACGGATTGGGATACCAAATACCTCAGTTTGCACCCATGTGCTTGAACCAACTGAGAGGCCATTTCTGCCTTCTACTCAACAGACCAGGGGGGTCCCTTTTCTAGCTCATTGATGGCTTTCTGTAGAGTGGGAAGGATGTGGATAATATCACTCAACAGAGTAGTGAACACAGTTTTTGAAAGGGCTTTGGTTATATTGCTGATGATAGGGTGAGTTTTCTGGAGGTTCTGGGCCTGAAGGATGTATGGCAAGGCGGGATCAACCTTCAAAGAGTTTATTTCATGGGGTTACTTCCTTGTGAGTTGAGGCTTTTGTGCGTGTGTGATTGGCCACGGCCATTATTAATGAGTTGGGGCTAGGGAAATCAGGAGGGACCTTTTTACTAGGCGGAGACACACTGGTCCTGTGTGCTCCACTTAGTAGTTTTTTGGCCCTTCCAAGGCACTATCCTCTTGCAATGTGTTGGACAAGGCGTGCACACTGGGTTTTGAGTCAACAGGCTCTTCTTTCACATCTAGTTGGCGGTGTGGGCAGTTCCTTGCAAAGTGTCCTTTCCGTCCACACTTAAAGCATTCTTGTTCTTCCATGGGGCGTCTTTCCGCATAGAGGACTCCGTCATTATCCTCTTCATAATCCTCCACCACATTCATTACCTGGCGGGATGGGTACAATGGGCGTGGAGCCTGGCATAAGGTATGTTGTTGGAGGGAGGCAGCTATGCAAAGCACTGCTTGGGTTAAAGTAGGTGTCAACAGCTGTGGATATAAGACAGACAAGTGTGGGAAGGGGCAGGTTGCATGTAGCAGGGCTGTTGCTGCTTCTTGGGGGGTCAGGAAGTTGATAGACATTAGGGTTTGAGCCTCAACCCTAAATCTTCTACCAAATTCTGGAAGTGGCTTGTCTTTCTTCAGTGAGATTGTCAAGAAATTGGCCTTCTTGTCCTCTAGCTGTTTGGGGGAACCATAGGTATCTTCAAGGATATTTTTAATTTCCTTGTAAGACCCCTCCCCTCCACTAAGAGAGGCAACCACGGTGGAGAAGGCGGTTTTGTCCAAGCTATTTAATAGCTTAGCGCGGGCAACTGGCTCTGGACTGTCCCTGGTCATAAGCTCAAGCCCTTTGAGGAAGACATGAATATTGATGGGCCCTCCTGGTTTGAACTTGGTGTTTAGCTTGAGACTAGGGCCAGAGCTTGCACAAGAGTCCCATGAAGGTGGGCCTGGGTTAGAAGGAGCTGTTCCTGGAGGACCAGGCGGCAGCCCTGGTGGTCCTGAGGGTCGGCCTGGTGGGGGTCCTCCAGAGAAAGTTCTGGGATAGCCTTGAGGTGGAAGCGGCGGACCGGTGGGAGTGTAGGCCCCATATGGGAAACTTGATTGGAAGAAAGACCCCTCTTGTGGATATGGTTGCGGGTTAGGGCCTGAGTACCTGGAGGGGGGAAACCACCAAGGGTATTGCTGGGGATGTGAGTGTCCAGGGTTTGGGGGGGGGGTCTCCCAGTGTGCGGCTGCAGGGTCTGCCCTAAGATCATTAGCAGGGGCTGGTGATGGAGTGTTGGGAAGATGTTTCCCGGGAGTTTGATTGGCGGCAGTTGGTACTGAGGTGGGGCCAGGCGTCAAGATATCCGGGATGGGCGGGAAGACAATTGACATTGGGGCAGGTATTCCTTGGGTAGCCCAGGGAAAACTTCAATATGTCTCTCCAACCAGGCGAGTACTAGACAAGGCGGTCGTGGTTTCTACTGACTTGAGGACAGAACACACTACTTCTTCCAAGGCCGAGGCAGAGGCAGATGTTGGGCCTGATTGATGGCTACCTGATCTTCCTAGGTTCATTGAGTTGAATATTTTGTTCAGGTTAGAGATCAGAAACTGTAGGCTAGTGTCTTTCTCCTTAAGAGAGAAGAGTTCCTTGCTTTAAGTGGAGGCGTGGGTATCCTGCTTCTGAGTCAGGATGGTCAGCTCCTGTTGGACGCGCTTGAGTTGGGTTATCAATTTTTGAATGAGGCCAAGGTGCTTGGTTTGGCTGGCCTCAGTTTCCATCTTGAAGGCAACCTGGTCCGCCTGTAGTGCTTCTACCTTAGCATAGGTTGTGCCGCCCTCAGTTCCCGCAACGTCCAGATCTTCTTGTGTTTGCGCGAGATCATTTTTAAGTGAGTCAAAGTCAGTTTTCAAGATCTCTAGGTCATCCTGAGCCTTGTTGACTCTAGACGCAGTGTTCCCAGCCCACCAGTCACAAGCCTCTCAAATATCCGTCAGCTGGGCCTGTATATCACTAATATCTATGTCATGTTGGTTCAAGTGACCTCTAAGGTTGGCCACTTCTTCAACCAAGGGTTGAACTACTTTCTGTTGGAGAGCAGAGTGGTCCTCAGTAATCTGCCAAGCAATAGTCACAGTGTCAGAGTGCATGGCTCCCAATACCTCATGCTCATGTCTGATCTGGTGAAGACGGTCTTGAAGGGGGTTTACTGCTGACTCAGTATAGTCCCTTAGTTGGTTCAAAGCTTCAATAGTTTGTTTGCTGCTAATACGTTACTGCTCTAGTTGATTCACAAGGGCGGTTACCATAGGATGGTTAAATTGGATCAGGTATGCCTTGATCCTCCGGGTATTGTCTATGGCAGTGGACGTGAGAACATCCCCATTCTTGCTCAGAAACTGGCGGACATGTTCCATATCAGATATTATGGGATCATCAGAGGGGCCAGGGTGGGCAACTTGGTGCATTGGTAGAGGGGGAGCACTAGGGACAGACTGATAGGATTGAGGAGCAGTAGGCACAGGAAGAGGCTCTATATGTGAGACAAACAGAGCACAGGAGCTAGTTTGCTTGAGGGTTTGATGTCTTTGGGGAGGGGGCGTGGGATTTCCGGACAGAGCCCTAGGATGGCGGTGGTCTCCACTTGATGTAGAGGACCAGGAAGGAGTTTGAGGAAGGTTGACGGGAGGTTCCTCATCCACCTCAAAGAAGTCCTCTACAGGATCCTCATCTGAGGCAGGGGAGGGGCTTTGTGGGAGGATTGAGGTAGGGCGCCATCTTGTGGGCTTGACAGTTTGGGGAGCAGAGACAGACAGGTGAGGTCTAGGTTGGGCTTGTAAAGGAAGGTCAGAGACCGGGGCAGCAGGTTCCTCAACCTCTATAGGCAGTTGGGGAGATCCTATGCTAGGGGCGTCCTGATCCTCAGGATGGGGGACTTTGGTGGGGGTTGAAACTTGCTCAGCGTTGCGGGGCCAACCCTGGCCTCTGCGTACCTGAGTTGGACAGACAGGGTGCAGTGGGCTAGCGTTGCAATTAGCGTAGTTGGCGGTGGAACGGCGTGGGCGGTCCATGGGTTTGGGGTCACAGGTTTGGTCCCTGGACTAGAGGTCTCTGGCAGCAGTGCAACAGGCAGTGACAAATACCCCTGTAGTGAGCACCAGAAAATGTGGTGCTCAGGGGCTGGGGGGATGGTTGGGAAGTAGCTGAGCAACTAGATACACAACAGGACTATATTCTCCTTACTCAACAGAACCTCTAATTTTGGGCTCTGCAAGTAATCTAAGATGTGTAAGTCTATTGTTGTGTAAGTGTATAATTTCTTGTTTATTGGGGACCCTAGGGGGTCCTTTTATACTTGATGAGGAGGAGGGAAAAGAAAGGGTGAGTCATGCTGATTAGGGTCTAGACTGTCAGGCAATGAGCTTATTCTTGGAGGGCTGAAACATACTGGGGAATATTCAGAAGGAAATGGATTGGATTGGGCAAGAAATGAACATTTGGGCATGTGATCTGAGGTCAAGTGGTTGCAGCACATAGTAGGGCCGTCTCTGGGGAATAAAGGGTAAAATAAGGTTTCAGACTACTCTCTTTCAGGGTCTCTACTTTGGCAAACAGAGGAGCGGAAGATCATTATACCAATTTACATAGTGGGCATGAACAATGGGTCAATAATCAATGCATCTGCGGCTAGCCGCAATGCTCCAATTGGTCACTAATTGCCATAGAAAAACCCATTCCAATGGGTTGCTCTCTGACGCATCTGCAGCTAGCCGCAGGTGCGTCAATTGGCCTATAATTGGAGACAACGCTATGTAATTTAGAGGATCACCTTCTGATAATAATAACAAAAAAGGGCAGCAGTTCCCCTTATATTTATCCAAATAAGAAAGCATTCCAAATAAGACACTACTAGGGAGTGGCACCCAGCACCACAAGTGGCATTCAAAAGCAAGTTGAAATTTGGTTCTTGGATTTGACAATCCCGCAATTCTAAAAAACATAGTAAACTTAATGGAAATGGTTGATGGATTTGAACACTTCAAATCTGATTCCAGTTAATTCTGTCCATTGGAAATATGCAGTTTGACTTGAACTTTGCAAAGTGCCTATGAGTTCCCGCATTTTTAAAAATTCAAATAAATACTTAAAAAAATCAATTTAATTAAAAAAAGGCTATCCCGCAAAAGTGATTTGAAATTTGGACCAAGTATTTGACAATCCCGCACTTTTACGCTCAGAGTCTGAATTTATAGTATGTAGCCTATATTTAATGGAAAACAAATCCAACTACCTTTTTTAGGGCGTTTTAAACAGGTTTAAGGCACATAAATTAATAACGTAACAGAACAATTGGGCATTTGTGCAAGCATTCCATTGTCTTAAACCTTAAGTGGACTTCTTATTGTCTAATTTATTCAGGATCTGTGACACCTGGGCAGCCTGCCTGCAATTTTTGTCTTCCAGGCGCCCCTTTTGGTCGCATTTACATTACAGAGTACCCTTTGAAGCCCAAATACAAGGAATTCACCCTTGAGAATATACTTGAACAAGATTCTATGCCCAGTTAAATTTGCAAGTAATATACAACAGGCAAGGCCCTTGGCATCACACCAAGCCCTGCCTTTTCAAAAACAAGTACAACTTGCGGTCCGTGTATCAACTGGATATGGAACCTCCAATTACTCCAAAGCCCATGCCCATGTCTGCACCTGAACTCTCCTTGGCCAACACAAATAAGATGTTTAGAATTGTGTATATCACCCTCTCTGGGGTGATCAGCACTATAGCTCTGGCCGTCCGCCCATGGTCCTGGGTGGGGAAGTCCTTCTCATACATCTTTAAGCTAGCTCTAATATTATGGTGGGCTCTGCCTGCAAAATCTATGGCCTGTGTGATCCCTGAAAAATACTGGCAGCCCACCCAAGATTGGATACCTGAAATTATGGCAATCTACTTTAAACCCAGTAACCTGAGTCCCAAGATGTTGATTATGCATGGGTCTTCTTGTATCTTTGTTGTGATGATAATTGCTTATTATATCTTTAAGACAACCAAGAATGTGCCTTTTTTGCCTGGAAAAACTTGACCCTAGACAACCCAAAGAAGTCTAATGACACTACCAACCCGCCCAAAGGGCCCTCCTTCCAAGTACAGAATGTAATAGTCAACCAGTCCATTGCCAAGGTGGAG
The DNA here is from genome assembly GCA_014839935.2 of Entomophthora muscae. Taxonomy (NCBI): domain Eukaryota; kingdom Fungi; phylum Entomophthoromycota; class Entomophthoromycetes; order Entomophthorales; family Entomophthoraceae; genus Entomophthora; species Entomophthora muscae. The sequence continues at coordinate 60,080 of QTSX02005887.1, read as the reverse complement.
TTGTCCCAGATGGGCAAACTTACCCTCAAGGAAGCTTATTGCACTATTACTGTGCTATGCTACACTTTCAATCCAACACACCATCCTACTCCAGCAATACAGAAAAAGTTCATATGTGTTGCTGTCATTCTCTCTGGAGATACCCTTGACTGGTTTGGTAAAGCCACCTCTGAGGAGGTATAATTCTGCCTCAACTATGCCAAGTTCAAAGCTGAATTAATGGCCATAGCCAAAAACCGTAACACCCAATACTATGCCTTGAAATCCTTGGTTGAGATCAGACCAGGAGCCTTCCCCATCCAAGTGTACATTGACATGTTTGTGAAACTCAAAGCCCAGACCTAACTCAATGACAAATTAATAGCAATAATTTTCCACAAAGTGATCAACCTGGCCATGAAGGGCCTTCTGAAGCACTACCCACCCTTGGTTAGCCTGGATGAACTCATCTGTAAGTTTGGAGTAAATTCAAAATTCTGAAAGATTCAAAAAATGGGGAATGCAACCCCAAATGCTGAAAACATTGAGCAGTAAAATAATTCTCAAAGTAAAAATTTTCAAGTGATACCCTCCAGGTAAAAATACAGGCAAAGTGCAAGCTGTAAAAATGAGAACAAAAATTACAAAAGCTAATGATTTATAAACTGAAACTGTATTTTGCAAATAAATGACTTGGTAAATTGGCTTGACATGCTCCTCAATTTTGGGTAGGGAAACTGCAAACAATAGTGTGGTGGCCAAATATAACACCAAAGCAATTCTGTACATTGTGATGGCGTGCACGGGGACGTACATAGACAGGAATTTGATTTACATGAGCTTTGCTTACCAGAAATAAATAAATCACATCCTTAGAGGTAATATGGGATTTATTCAACTACTAAGAAAGTTTTGAGCTACAACCCAGCTCATAAAAGTAGGATAGGAATGCTGATATCAGCAGGGTGAATTCTGACAACCAACCCTTCAGAAGCAATCAAAAGTTTTTGACTTCATAAATCTCTTTTTGGGTTTTTGGGCCTTAATTGGCAGGTTTTTAGGTCCTGTTTGGAGTTGCACCTGCTTGGGCACCACCCAATTCCTGTCAATAGCTTGATTCAGATTTGTGTAGGTCTTTATTGACATTTTCTTGCTAGCAGCTCCTTTCTTTTGAGTTTTCTTGCAGCAAACAATGCCAACCAAGATTTCTTTATCCATGACATCATCCTACTGTAAAAAGGCTTGAATATGAACCAATAGAATGTTGGGCTTTCTTAGCATCACCCCAGAAGAGCTCCAACACCATACAGAGCTATTATGAGCCTGATAAGCTTCAAAGACACTACCATGAGGGATTATGTATCCACTGCCACAAGGCAGGCCACCTAACTAGAGCCTGTCACAAGAAAAATGTTGTTCCTAAATTGCTAGCTCAAATAGAGCCTTCTTCTTAGTTGTATAAGGTTATATTATTCTTGGTCAATATATATGAAAACTCTTAAAAATGAAGGCCTTAATGGACACTGGGGCCAATGAGAGCTTCATTGATGAAGACCTAGCCCAAGAATTGTTTTTAAAAGCTTCTGATTTCTGCCTACATATCATCATGGGAACAGCACCCACAGCAAGAGGTTCAAATGCAAGTAGTAGTTGATCTTGATAATAGGGAACATCACTTATCCTTTTTCCCTCATCCTACTGAGAGGAATGTCACACACCCTGATCCTTGGGATTCTTGGTCTGACAAGCCTGGCCTTATTTTTAACTACTGAGAACAGACTTTCACCTTGGAAATCCATGGGAACCACAATACCGTACCCTTTTGCACCAACCCAGAAGTATGAACCACCCAAAGACTCATGACTATCCAAATAGAACCCAGTTTGGGGACCCTCCTTGTACCCTTAGGGAAATGGGATCACATATTCAACAAGAACGCTGGGGCCCAACTCCCAAAACACTTATCTACAATCATACAATTGACCTTTTTCCAAACACTCAACCTAGTCATGGGCCAATCTACAGCTGCAGCCATGGGAACAGATAGCCCTCAAGAAATACCTTGAGGAAATGACCACCAAAGTTTCATCAAAGTATCCAGGGGGCCTGCTCATCTCTAATGCTCTTCTTATAAAAGAAAGATGGTGGAATGCGCCCCTGCATGAACTACAAAAAGTTAAACAACATCACCATGAAGAACAGATATCTTGCCATAAACGCTAATAACCTGTGTGACTTTCTCACAGGAGCCCAATTTTATTTCAAGGTTGACCTCCACAACTTCTTCAACCAGATACAGTAGTTTTCTAACATGTTGAGATAAATGTATATTAGTCAATTTAGAACACATAGGTTCAGTTGCAAAACAAATTTCAACTTGTTAGATCTAAATGGAAAATAATCCCACAGAAAATGTGCGCCATTTGGCAAAATTTTCAGTCATACAACAACCTACTCAAGCTGGGAACAAATGCTTAACAATTCAACAACAAATTTACCAAACACTAGAACACGTGAGTTTCAGTCACAGAACACATCTTTTATGTTTACTATGTTTTTTGGGAACACCTGAAACTCAGTCACAAAGTTACAAACTTGATCCAGCTATTAACCCAAATAGCTTTGAAACAGACAAAAAAGATACCAACTATTAAAATAAATGAGTGAATCTATAATACTGTTACCAGCTAGTCCTAGCTAAGAATACAATCTAGAATACAAAAAGGAAATAAATATTCTGAGTGTCTGTTTGGGATTAAAATTAATAAAAAGATCAAATTTATCAAAACATACAAGTAACAGTGCACATTTATAACCAAAAATAGTTAATATCAAAATCCATAACCTATTTTGAAATAGACAGTAGTGACTACAAGCCTTTAGGCTACTATATATGAACAGATAAAAACTAAATAAATCATTTAGATAAACTGATTTTAATTTAAATTTATTTTTATACCAAAATGAAAGCATCCCAACAACAGAGCCAAGGAGCCAAATGAGTACGCTACAGACGTTGGTGCCCTTGTGGGTCAAAAAAGTGAGTTAGTACAACACAAGTGCCTACTCAGGAAGGAAACAGGAGAGGAGAGTTCAATAGTGAGGTTGCACTGACATAAATAGCTCAAGGGGCACAGATTTCAAGGGCACAGAGCATAAATCCCAGGGTCCAGAAGCTGACCAGAAAATACACCAAGGTTGCCACAACCAGAACCAGAACAGTAAATGATGTCACCACTGAGAGGGTGCCCTATGTATACAACCCTGTATACCAACGCAATGGTGTTCCAGCTACTATCATAGTGAAGGTGAAGCCAGTCCTTGATACCATGTATGAGCCTTATATGAGTGATAACAAAGGGCATGAAGAATATGAGCAGCCACAGTATTTCCAAACCACTTATGGGCAGCAAGTGCTTAAAAAGGTGACTGTGTTTTACAACAAGGTGCATATGCCCTGTGTAGTGGCTAAGCCTGTGGAGTTGCTTCTCAATGCCAAAAAGCCAAAGTATCATTTCATCCTTGACTCCACCTGCAAGACCTTTAACAGACTCATGGAGGAGACAACTGACTACAAGAAGGCTGCAGCCATTGTTTGGATCTCAGAAAAATCTGTCTATAGGCTCTGCAAAGCCTACCTGAAAACAGGTGTTGTCTTTCTTTCAGAGAAATTGAAACGCAAGCCAATCCTATTGGTCAATAAACATCTGTGGATAATCCAGAAGTGGATCAATAGAAACTGCCTTCTTGAACTAGAAATTATTCAGTCAATGGTTGAGTCCACTTTTGGAATTGAGGCTTCAATTTTCACCTGATATTGCGCCGTGAGAGTTTGAGATTCTCATGGGAAAAACTTGGGGGTTCTCCATAAAATTAGAACAGCCCTGATAACATTGAGTACCTCGTAAATACACCAAGACAATCACTGCTCTCAAGGAGAAGGTCACAGTAAAGTTCTACTATATTGACAAGTCCTCCTTTGCATCCTCCATGTGAAATGAGTATGGGTATGTCCCCAAAGGCAAAAAGAATGACATGTCCCAGTGTACGGCTGTGTGTTCTATTGTGTACTCTATGGTAGCTCTTCTTGGTCCTCTTGTAATTGAGCCTATCAAATGATCAGGGTCTCCCACAATAGTGGGAATTTTCTGGATTTCTCTAATTGGTTTGGGAGCACCTCTAAGTAACCAGTTTGGGTGTCACCAATGTTATTGTATTAGATAATGTTGGGCTCCACAAGGTGGCAGAAATTCTTAATGAGTTCCCAGTGATTGATCCTGGTATGGAAATTGGCTCCCAACAATTGGCTACATTAATTTGCACCTTCTATTCCTCCCCTCCTATTCCCCATTCCTCAACCCAATTGAGAAAGTTTTTGGGTGGCTCAAGCAAGTAGTCAAGAAAGGGGTTCCACCTGGGCCCAATGGTTTGTTCAATTTGCTGCAGGTTGGAGTCTATACCCTCCCTGAAGACTGTGGTTAATGTTGCAACCAAGATTCCCCTCTTGCCTTCCAACATATCTCACAACACACAGAGTGCCTGATGAGTTGCCCCACAACATATCAAACAACATGGATTAATCTGATGGCAATTTCAAATTACGGGCACTATCTCCTAATTAGGAGCACTGTCAATTTGACTTTGCTGATCTCCGTGCAAGTTATTCCCCGGCTTTGAAATTTACATGAAAACTGCCACCCTACCACCCCCTGGTGGTCTTGTAGCTTTCCTCATATAGTATATTAGTTATTATATCAATTAATAAGCCTTATTTTATTCCATTCATTATTGTCCTTTCTATTAGACTGTTGTCTTCCCCAATCAAATTCTGAACTATAATTGGTTCAGTTGCAACACTAAATTTTATGGCCAAACTTTTTTTTTCTCCCTGTGTGCCTCTCCAAGCAGCCAATCAATTAAAGGCTTAACTATTTTGATTGTTTTTTGCATTTTATTTTTTAATATTTGTTTTTTATTTAGTTTAATTTGTATTGGCATTATTTCTGTGTCTCTGTGTGTATACTGTCAGAGATAATAAATTAGCAAAGAAAAGCCAAAAAATTGATGAATATCACGCAAAAATAATTATATTTTTATATTTTGATCTTATTTAGTTCAGTTTACATTGACATTCTTTATATGATTTCAATTGTATACTGTCATGTATAATAAAAATTAACAAAGCAAAGAAGGATGAATGAACATAAAGAAATAATTATTGTTTCATAATGCTTTTATATGTTGAATATGAATGGTTTGATTAAGTAGATTTTAAAGAAATTATATATAAAAAATTTAAAATTTTAATTTGGGTTTAGAGCTTTATTGGGGGTGTGAGCAGCATAATTCCAGGACTTGAAGTTGAAATAAACTAGCAATTTTTATTACCAAAGTGTATGTTGACATTAGACCTGTACTAAAAAAATTGCAGCAGATAGAATACAGGAACATATGATACTATTAGACAGGAGGATTTTTTCCAGTGGAGCTGCCATCCCATAGGTGGCAGCAAGAATAACTGAATCCTGAATAACATGCTCTATTGAGCTATACCCGGGGGCAATTGTTTTTCATCTAATAAATGGCAAATTTCATCCAGCTTTTTTATTACATCATACAGATTATGTGCTTCTGCGTTAATACCCATCATTACAAAAAGACCTAGGCAAACAATTAAGTGAATTCTCTGCCATGCAAAAAAGGCTGAGAACTCACAAAATTTATTTTATAGAGTACTTATTTTATTTTTAAGGGATGTGGTAGTGATAAGGAGCGCCTTTTGGAGAAGCTTCAAATATGGAATTAAGAAATAAGAGAAGTAAATTTTATTGGATAATACTTTAGACTTATATAGACTTGACTGTAGCAGGGATTTAGTTGGATCAAACCTAGGGGTTGGTCATGTGCTAGATGTGTTTGAGCCACTGGATAATTGGACAGTCAGGTGATATTGCTTGGTTACCATTCTCAGTATATTGAACAATATATTGGAAGGGGACTAAATCAGGCAATGGCTGGATGTTAAGTAGGTTGGCGGTAGCCAGAATGCTTGTACATCCAGACCCTCAACAGTAGCAAAAGCTTTTTCCATGGTTGCCAGGATTCCAGTCTTGTCTGAGCACCAGGAGGCCCCAAAGTCTCTGAGGATGCTGATGACAGCAGACAGGACAGCAGACAAACTGTTGGTTAGTTTGGTTTTTTTCTTTTAAAATTTTTATGATGTGAGATAATGTGTATTTGGTTGGGAAACAGAAACATACTTCTTCTTGTCCTCTCTCCATTTTGGGTAAGTTTTGATATGGCATATTTTTGAAAAAGTCTAAGACAAGGAGGAAAAAGAGCTTGCACAACTTTGGGGGGAAGTACCAGTTGAGGGAGAGCTTAGGGGCCACAATCAAAGCCAAGACCTGAAATTAAGTGTCATACAGTGTTGGTTGGAGCTTTGCAAGTTGTTCTGACTTCATATGATAATTTTTTTTCTGTTTTTTATCATTTTGGAGCTGACGGCTGTGTAAGGACCAGCTGATGCCCAATGTGGGACCATAATTGCTGTAAAAGGTTTGGGATACATAGGGTTTTAGGTATTGTTGGACTACACCTTTGTTTTATTTTATAAATAAATAAAAGTTAGTATGATTTTTTATTTATTTAATTTTTCTTTATTACCTTCTTCCATAACTTTACATTTTGCCCCTTGATAGGGGCTGTTTCACAGGACTTGCCACTAGATGGTTGCTGGTCTTCTGTTAGTTTATGCTTATTTTTATTTTTTAGTTGCTCAAACATATTGAATCCTTTAACCACGCCTCTGTGGTTGCAAACCCCTGTGGATTGAGCTGTAGATTGGCAAGAACATCTTTTGTACTTTTAGGAGCCTGATTTTAAGTTTTTTGGTAGTATTGGGTATCTTCTTCTTCACGGCCTTCACAAAAAGTTTGTCTAGCTTTTGCCTTATAACACCACCTCCTTTAACATGCCCTTCACATTTTGATTGACCTCCTTGATTTTAGCCACCACCACGTCCAACTCCTTGAGCATCACCTCCAATTCTGACATGTTTTCCTTGTTCTTACCCCAACCCCTTTTATGTCAATAAAATATCCTAATAAACTATATCTTTTCTATTGTATCTAATAGAGATTTACTAAATACATCTGATTTTAAATATGAGCTTTTTATTAGCTTTAATAATACTATTCAATTGTATATTAATATTCTGTATATGTTTGCATATACCAACCCATTCCGGGTATCATAAATGACATGTTTTGCCCAAGTACAATATAAATTGTTCTTAACGTGACATGATAATTATGTGTGGAGTAAAAATTTATTAAAAAAAATTACACTCAGGGGTTATATGCATATCATAAAGTTCAGAGAGTATATGTGGTGAGATAGATTATTTTTATTAATTCTATTGTTTTCTATTATAGCTTTAATGTTTTCAAAGTGCTACAATAAAGTGAATTTAAAAACTACAAGTGTTACATACCAGCCAATTGGAATGGATTTATATTTGCGCTGTCTTTATGCTTGGCTCATACAAGACACACCTCAGTTATTGCACTCAGTTTAACTTAATTACAAACTTGTTGAAAATAAGACATGCCTTTGTTTGCAAATTGGCACATCAACTTGTGGTCAATCTAGTACCCAACCACTGGGTTCACTGGTGCTAGATTAACCACAAGTTGACATGACAACTTTTAAAAGAATACATGTCCTATTTTCAACAGGCTTATTTTATTAAGTTAAACTTAGTGCAATAACTGAGGTATGTCTGGTCTGAACCAAGCAAAAAAAGCACAAATTTATTTTCATTCCAATTGGCTGTTCTGTAGCACTTGTAGTTTTTAAATTTACTTTATTGTAGGCTTTGAAAATATTAAAGTTATAATAGAAAACAATATAATTAATAAATATTAAAGCAGCCAAATTTAACTTGTGACATGATAAAATTTGTTTATATACTGTATTTAAATTTAAATTATATATAATAATATTAAAAAAAAGATGTAAAAATTAAACCAATATATATGATAGAATAAAAAGTGTTGGGGGCAAGTTTTATTAGGAAAAATGGGGGAGTAGATGGGGCAAACTAGTTGGCAAGCTGGATTGTGGGGGGAGGACTTGATTGTCTGGGGGGTTGGTTCTGGTCACCTGGGAAAATTGGATGGGTACTAGGGTGGCTGGAAGATCCTATGGTGCATGAGTGCCTTGATCAGCTTGGAGGAATCAATGATGAATGACATCATATTCAGACTCTGGGAGGACAGTAATTGGCTTGTACAGCAGGGAATTGCAAGGGGCAGCTTGGTATCCTTTGGTGATTGGCTGCTGCTATGAGCATTCAGGTCCATTTTTGTGAACATGTCAGCAACCTTCTGACGGGGGAAAAGCACAGAGTGGACATTGGCTGCAGTAATCACCTGGCTGAAGGTTGTGGGTTTGGGCTCACAGATTGTGTACCCAATGTTAAAAAACAGTGCATCTCCCAGGTGAAGATTGGCATTGCCAGAAGTGAAAATGGAGATGTTGTGGCTGCCTGCTTTGATCTTCTTGGATGCCACTTCAGTGAACTCCATTTGGTGGCTCAGTAAAATTTAGAATCTTGAATTGGCTGAGCTCCAGGTGGCAAGAAGGTTGGAGAGAAATTTTCTGTACCAGTACCCATTGATGTAACTGGTTGTGGTTGGTAAAATACAGTCCCTTTTGGGGAAACTGCAAGGAATGCACCAATCACACTCCCCTCTGGTTCCTTCTTTTTGCCCTTGGTAGTGTTCTTTTCACTCAAAGTGCCATAATCATGGAACTGCAATGACAATTTATAATAAGATATAAATATGACATTTTTGGAAATTTAGGACAGATAGTGGGTGATTGTGGCACCTACCACAGGGCCATAGGGCAAATCAGAGCCATCATCCAACTCATTGGCCAGCCAATTGGTCAGAATCAGAGCACTGACTACAAGGCAACCGCCAGAATCAACTTATTCCGCAAGTTGACTTACTCATGTCAACAATTTGTCAACATTCAGTAAGTTGACATTATTTTAGTATTTATCCGCTGGAATTGGGCATTTCCAAAACTAAGCTAATTTTTCATAGTGAATTATTAAATCAGAATTGAAAATTAAAAAAGAACAGACATAATGTTGACACCATTTAAACAAAGACTTAATTTTAAGCCAAAAAACTAATATAATTTACTATGAAAATGTAAGTTTCTTTGTACTTTTACATTAAGGTTGACTACAGTAAGTAATATCTGGATGTTGACCCCAAATAACAATCCATAAATTTTTTAATAAAATACACAATATTCTAAAAATAACTACTTTTTATATTTTATACTACTGTTTTTATTAATTATATATAAGATAAGCATTGAACAAAGACATATGCTAACTTTCAGAGCATTCTTTGTATTATTTAGATATTTACTTTTATTTTAAACTCACTGGATAAACTATAGCTTATTTCTGGAAGTCCACTTAAGCCAAAACGCATATGTTAAAACTAGAATTTATATATGTAATTATAATGTTGACTTTGTGTCAAATCAATGTGTTGCCTAAATTGCAACAAAGAGGTTTGGCCAAGGAAAACAAAGTGACATAATTTAAGCAAGATTTAATAGGAGAGTTGCTATAAAAGAACACTGACTGCCTGAATGTTGACACCTTCACTTGTTTATTAGTAAAACACTACCACTTAACAAAAAGCATACATACAATGGTATGATAATTCAGACCAAAATATCCAGAACTGTACTTTAAACTTCCCTCTATAATCCCTATTATTTATTTTTCATAAGTTACATATGCAAATCTTTAAATTTTTTAAATTTAAAAATAATCAATTTTGGCCTTAAAAAATCAACTCCGGAAAATATTAACCAAGCTTTATAAGTGATTTACATAGTGTTTTTCCACTTTAATGCTGACTGTCAGTATGTCAACGTCAAAATTAAAGCGTTTTTTATGCTGAAAAACTAAATTAAATATTTTTGACTACTGTGACTACCAGAATGTTGGCTTTTTTATTTAAACATGGGTTTTTTCTATTCTTTACTAATAAACTAGCTCTAAAATTACTTTCCATAATTCTATAAAATATTTACTTAATAATAAAAAATAAAACAAGTGATTATTATTTAATTTTATTCATGTCTCACATGATTATTCTTACTTTATGAACTCTACTCTAATTATTGTAGGACAAATCTTCCAAGAAGCCACAAAATAATCCCAAGTCAACCAAGGAAGTGCCCAAAGCCTCTGGAAAGACCTGAAATCCCTACCCCAACAAAAAACAAGCCAAAGAGCCCTCAACTAACAGAAGACAAAGGAGAAGACCCCAGACCCTGAAAGCAAAGAGCCCTCCCCTGACCCCTCCTCTTCTCCAAGCTGGTACCAATCAGAAGGAGATGAGGTTCCACTAAACAAGCAAGGAAGAAAGAATATACCCAAGAGTCCAGAACCCCAGTCAAGCCCAGATGAATCAAGCTCAAAGGAATCAAGCCCCAAGGAATCAAGCTCATCCCAGTCCAGAAAGCGCAAGAATCCAACTCCAGATAATTCCCCTCCACTGCCCAATGAATCTGCATTCCCATCCTCATCAGCAAGTATCAATAAAGAAGATCCTGATGATTAACTGTCTGACTATCATCAAGCACCAATTAGCCCATGGGATCCCCTAAAGGTTCACAATATATGTAACGTCAAAGGAGAGTATAAGCTCCCAAAGAAGTTCCCTCAGTTTTTCCCTCTAATGTCTTTCAAAGGAGGTACAAGTTTGGTCTGTGATGGCTATGTTTTTAATTGCAACAATCAAAAGAGATCAGGAAGAAGCAAGCATTATGTATGTGAAGATAGAAGCTGCGCTGCCAGGATCAATACAGAAGGATGGGATAAAGTCACTAGTGAAAAAGGGTAGCACACATGCAATGCTCCAATAAATCTTATTGGAAAGCTTATAAAGTGGTACCTCTACCAAATGATCCCAGTCTCCAAATACTTCAAGGCTTCTGATCTGGCAGTTAAGGCCACCACACACCTAAGTAATGAGAACCTGAAGCTCATCCCTGATTGCAACCAGTTAGTGAAGTACATATGTGACAAACGCCGTGATCTAGTCCCCCATAAGAAATCAGCCATGGTTCAAGGAGAGTTAGTCTTGACAGAGGAGTTAAAGATGTTTAATAGTGATAAGGTATTCCTTTTACATGATGATGGTCCTACAGCAGAGGCAAAAATTATATTCTATGCTACACAACAGAACCTGGAGCAGTTGAGGGATTCAGAGACCTGGTTATGTGACAGTACCTTTGCAGTATGCCCTCGCTTTTTTACCAACTATGGGTTGTACATTCCATTATTGAAGGCAAGGTGCTCACATTCGCCTACTTTCTGCTTCCTGAGGCAACAAAAGCAATCTACACAAGGGCCTTTAAACCCTTCAGGAGGGCATCAAAGCCCTATCCAATAATAGAAAGAGTCCCCCTGGCCATAACACTAGAGCCAATCCAGATGATGATGAAAAGGATGAAGCCACCCTTGCTGTAGAAAAAGAAGCTCAAGATAAAGCACCTGGCCCCTCAACTATAATCATGGACTATAAAACTGCCCAGTATAACTCTTTTGTAAATACCTTTGATGGAGAGGTACAGGGGTGTTTTTTCTATTATTTAAAGGCTGTCAACAGGCAACTAAAGGGTCTACCTGAGCTTAGCAAGCTCCACCGTCTAGATACATCAGGAAAGTGCAAATTCTTAATTCAGCAGTTTTTAGCACTAGCCTTTGTAAAGCCAGAGCATTCTGGACAAGCCTTTGAGCTCCTATGCCAGGATCCATATGCCAAGAAACATGATAGTGTCTTCTACCCTTTTATTGAATATTATTAACCACAGTGGATTGGACGTAAGGTCACTAAGCGCCGGAGCAAGCCCAGAGCCAAAGCTAACTGGAACTGCTACTGGCAGTTCTTAAGGATGAGATGAAAACAACTTCATCTTTGGAGGGCTGGCATAAGCATATCAAGTTCTCCTTTGGAATCAAGCCCAGATACAACACCTTCCATGAGCACCTCAAAGTCCAACAGGGGAAGACTGCTTCATCCATCAGAGATATTGAGAACCGCCCATCTAAGAAGAAGAGAACCACTAAAGAGAAACAGTATCAAGAGAAGATCAAGGACGTTGTCAAGGCCAAATATAAGCTTTCAGAGATAGGAGAATACATCAAGAAGATTGCCACAGTTCTTAATGGCAACCAGGTTATTATAGTCTAGCTTTCAATTAAATTTATTGAGTATTGCCTAATTTTTATATAGTTCTTATAATTTAAGTATAATATTTTTAAATGAATAGTTATTATAAATAACTTATTAATAATTTATGATACTATTTTTATAAAATCATTGATTTTCTATTGGTAGTTTTATGCTTTAGACTGTATTGCATGGCTTATATTGGTATTTTACTAGTAAGTTATATGTTTTCTGTAGTTTTCAATATAGAAAAAACTTTATATTACTGTTTCTGATTGTTATATTTTGCTATAATATGTAACTTTTTTATGTAGTATCTTTTTGTGTATTGGATTATTTTTGTTTTTATAAAAAGGAAAAAAATTACTATAGTAAAGATAGCTAATTTCATAGTAAAATAAAAGTGTATTTTTATGAAATTTTTTAATTGTCATGTATAATTTTTTATGGAATTTTTAAAACCTATGCTGTCACATTACCCTAAAAAGTTTCTTGAAGCTTAATTTTTATTAAGTAAAATGTTCAGGAAACAGATTTCTGCTTATTAAAAAAGTGTTGACATTTAGTAGTCTGCATGAGTTAAAACTTAATTCTGACTTTTCAATGCTGTCAATATTAAAGTATTTTTAATTCTGATTATCAAAATATAGTAAGTCAACTTGTGGAATGAGTTAATTCTGGCAGTTGCCAACTACAAGCCCATGTATCCAGAGCTGTGCAGTGTGGCAGGCAATGAATATGCCCTTGAGCCCAAGTAAGTGGAGGACCTCAGTTAATTGGAGTTAAGGATCCTTCTGGAGTAGGGAAAGCATTTTGGAATATACCTCTTGATCTGAGAGTTGACCTGCTTCTTTGGCTTCTTATCCAGCTTGGTACCACCTCTCTTCAAAAGGACCCAGAACTCCCGCTTAATCACTGCCTCAAAAATTGGAGGCAAGTGGGAATTTCTGCAAGATTTATACCACTCTTCTTGAGTCTCACAATATCCTCTATGGTTTTATTGATTATGATTCAATTTTTTGGGGGCCTTTGGGAATAAGGGGACCTGAGTTAGGAAGGGAAAGGCTTACTTGTCCTGAATTATTGGGCAATGATTGGATACAGTTGGAGGGGGCCACAGTTGCCCAGTCTCTAGAATGTGGCACAGGCACAGACTTGGCCTGGTCTTGAGGGTCAACATACTAGTTGTCAGAAAAGCCACCCATGGATGGGGCTGCTGACACATACAGCTCATTCATCTTACAACTTGCATTGAACTGGGTATAGACGGGAAACACAATGATTGTGTTCCCTTGATCATCAGCCTGAGCTTAGATTAGCTCCTATAACTGCTCCTTGACAATGTCAAAGTTATCTTCACTTGAAAAACTCATTGTAAACTAAAAGCAATAAAAATTCTATCAAGAACAGAAAAGCAAATTATTTCTTGAAAATCAATTTTATTTAAATGTGTGCTCCTTTTTGAGGCATTCTCTCAGACATAAATGCCCAAATTTAGAAGCAGGTACATTGAATATAATGCTGTAGTTCCCTAAATAGGTTTTGGTGGATTTACTCCTGAAATCTACCATTTCTATTTGAGTCCCAAAAATAATCAATATTTTCATAAAAAAGTTGTTCTGTGTTTGAGCTCATCACTTTTGTGACTGAACCTCATGTATTCTCTGTTTGTATCATATTTGCCACACACTCATAATCAAACTTGATGTAGAATGCTTCAGGATGTGACTGGATTGGGTTTGTTTTGAATTTGAGCTCCATGTGTTTTCTGTCTTATTTTTGGGATTTGGGATTTACCTTTATTTTTTTGTGTGATTGACTATTTTTGTTTTCTGGGCCTAGATACATGGAAGCCTTATTGAGTAAATTGACCTTCAACTGGTTCCAGTTGGGATTTTTTGTGACTGAGCTTATGTGTTCTAAATTGATTAATATATGTTTATCTCAACAGGTTTGAAAACTACTGTATAAATCAAGCAAGGCAATTAGCACACAACTGCTTTCAAGACCTGTTATGGCCTCTACAAATACCTAGTAATGCTGATGGGCTGACAATGCCCCAATACCTTTCAGTGAATAATTAACACAGTGCTGGGCAATTACCTTGTCCATTTATGTGTATTAACCTGAACAACATCCTGACTACAGCAATAACCACAAGTAAAATTTGTGTCACCTGGATTTTATAATAGATAAACTATCCCAAGCCAACTTACATACTAAAATCAATATATTCAAGCTCTTCTAACCAGAGGTAGAGTTCCTTGAATATGAAGTCAAGACAGGCAGATTTTCAATAGTACAAGACAAGGTGGATGCATTAATCAGCTGGCCCATGTACACATGCTGAAAAGAAGTTAGAAGCTTCTTGAGGTTAGTAAACTATTGCAGAAGTTTCATCCATAATATTTCTCTGATTACTCTGTGTCACGGCTCATACCAGAGTCCGGCTAGACTTCCACAGGGGAGGCAGGCCAGGCCTGGAAGGCCATGTACACAATAGGCGCAATTCTGACCAGGTAGTTGACTGCAGTAGCTAGGGTACTGTGGTGATTCAAATGGCAGCAGTTTTGCAGGTGAGTGTTGATTTGGCTTCAAATAAAGACACAATGCTGAGAATTGATAGTGTGTTATAGTTTTGAAACAGGTATATGTCTATTAGGGAGCATTGGCTACTAGTGAAGATAAGACCTTCCTAGTAGGTAACAAGGGACTACTAGAGGCAAGTGTTGAACAAGCCCAGCAGGGACCGTTGGCTGTAGGGGCTGGTTAGGTGTTCTCATCTAGCAGTGACTTTTGGCTGCTGTGAGCTTGTTGGTTGTTCTCCACCCAGCAGGGACCATTGGCTGCTTGGGGTGGGGAGTGGATGACCCTGGCAGGTAACGCAGGCTGCCAGGGAAGGGGATGGATCTAAGATAGCTCTATTTACCCTTGTGCGCTTACAGGAGGTCTATGAGCAAGCACTCTACTTAACAGAATGGTAGGGTGTCCTTGTCTATGTCTCCATGGGAGTTTTGGGGAGGTCCCAGAGTAATCATTGGATGACATGGATATGCTCAGAGGTATCACCAGGGTAGTTGATTGGGGAAGCATCTGCAGAACCTGGTGTGATCAGGCCTCTGGGAATTAAAGTATATTAAATTGCAACTAAAAGCTCAGGATTAATCACCTGAGTAAGTAAATACAACTGCACAGACACAAGGATTGTCTGTAGTTGAATGGCCCAGGTGGAGGACACTTGTAAGGGGCCCAGCCAAGCATCAGTAGCCCCATAGACTTATTGCCTGAGTCTGAGGTATTGATATTGAGGGCTGATCATAGGACCAAGGTGGTTTAGTCTTTACAGTGAAGACTAGTAAGAGGGACTGTATGATCACAGTGAAAACTAGTTAAGGGACTGAGAGACCATTGTGAGGATTGGAACCTAGGCCGTTCATTGTGAGGATTGAAACCAAGGTGGTTCATAGTGAGGATTGGAACCAAGATGGTTCATTGTGAGAATTGGAACCTAGGTGGTTCATGGTGTGTTGAATGGACTGTGTGTTGACCAAGAGGGCTGGTCTAAGCTGATTAATGACTGGAGTGGACTGATTGCTGACCTGAAATGGCTGTTTGATGACTAGAAAGGGCTGTTTTCTAGACTAAAAAAGACTGTTGATGGACAAGAAAGGACCAGAAAATCATGGTGAAGGTCTAGCTGAAGGACTAGAAGATGTTGTTAAAGAACTGGCTGAAGGAACAGAAGATCATGGTGCAGGACTAGCTATGGAACTGGAAGATAGTGTCCAAACAGCAGGCTCAACCTGCCAGAAAGGTTCCAAGCAATTGGGTTGGTGACCCGCAATCTGATTGCCCAGCCACTTGAAGCCAGACTAGGAAGTCAACTTTAATTTCCAAATCCAACAACTTGAACAGATATGTGATCCTTTATGGTGGATACCTCAATTTTGCGCTTGACTCGTTACCAGGATCAAGCCACCCCCTTCTTCCATCCAGCTGTGTGATCAATAATCATGTTCCTGTTATCTTTGATTCACAATGAATATATAATCACTATCTCTCAATAAAGATTATTATCTAGCTTCTAAATATTTTTCCCCTTGTAACCCTGCTAAAACATCACAGTTACAACAATGTATTAGAAGGACTGGCTAGACTGGATACAGAAGCTAAAATGTTGGTTTTGGTTTCTTGAGAAAGAGAAAATCATAAAAAAGAAGCAGTGAAATAATGATTTCATGCTACCAAAGATATGATAAAAAGATTGTATTAATTATCATATGGTGAAGAGAAAGAAAATTTTTTACAGGAATTAAACTAAATTCTATTAAGAGCTGATTGAATGAAGAAAGAGCTTGAGAGAGGCCAGAACAGAACAGAGAAACTGTGAAAGCAAATAAAGGAATTTTGCTGAGAACAACTAGGAGAGACAAAAGGCAAGCAACAGGCGAGTTCAAAGCTGAGAAATACTGAAGGAAATGCGGGGGAAACTTGGAGAAACATTTAAAATTAAGGGTTTAAAAATCCCTTAAGTAAAACATAGGCAGAAGCGCTTGAGTTTTGCCGGAGAAACATGGCAGGAATCATGGCAAAACTGTTCAAAACACAGAGCAGAAGTTTATCCAGAGCAAGACAGCAACAGTTTTGAACCAGAGTTGAGAGCAATTCATTTGGGTGAACTATTTGGCAAAACTGATTAATCCAAGTTTTTGATTGGCTGCAGGTCAAAGCCTGTTTGATTAGTGTTTTGAGGGCTTTAATTGAAAAGTTAAAGCCTAAAAAATGAGGAGCAGAAACAGAAAATCATGGCTTTCATTGGCTGAAGTGAGTTAAAAGATTTAATAAATTATAGAGACAGAAAAGGGATATTTTAAGCTTTGGAAACCCAGAGTTCTGAGAGAGAATTAGTCTGAAACAAGGAGCTATAAAAAGGGGAAGCTATTTGAGGCTTTTCAAGGACTCACACAGTGGATTTCAAAGGCTACAAGGACTGACAAGTGGATTCTAAAGGCCACAAGGACTACAGAGGACCCAAAAGCATAAGAAAAAAAGTACAGGAGTCCAAGATACTGGTAAAGAAGCCCACAATAACAAATCTGGGGTTGAAGATAAAGGAACCGGAGCTGAAGCAGAGTAAAGGAGCCCAAGTCTCAAGTGCAGGAGCCCAAGACCAAGGTAAAGGAGTCCAAGTACAATTACAAGGAGTCCAAGATATTTTTGGAGAGACTTCAAGGTATTGGCAAAACCCTATTGTTTCCCAGACCCCCAAGTATTATATCAGAATGTTACTGAGGGGATCTTCCTTCTGACTGTGAATAAAATCCTATTACAACCCCTGCCTAAAATTCTAAGTAGTACAGATAACTACCATGAGTGAATTTCCCCACATCTTTTACCCTAGTTAAGGTGAGGAAGATACCTATTGTCAAAGTTGTAGAAGGTTTGCCACTAGTAAGACCTCTCAGTAAGAGTAGGAGAGGTTGACTAGACACCTTGAAAGGACATATAGGGGACAGTAGTTCATTGGGAATGAGTTTACCAGGTTTCTGAAAGACTTGTACAGTACTAAAAAAGGTCTAGCGCCAGCTGAAGTACAAGTGCATGGTGGGGA
Organism: Entomophthora muscae; assembly: GCA_014839935.2. Taxonomy (NCBI): domain Eukaryota; kingdom Fungi; phylum Entomophthoromycota; class Entomophthoromycetes; order Entomophthorales; family Entomophthoraceae; genus Entomophthora; species Entomophthora muscae. The sequence continues at coordinate 42,212 of QTSX02005887.1, read as the reverse complement.
TGTCCACCTAGTAATAATAAAAGTATTAGATGATTTTTATTAATGCAGGCTCAGTATAAAATGTTAGCTAGCCAACACCCCCTACTAGTAAATAGCAACTCCTCTAAGCTGGTCCCTTTCTATGACCCAGGACACACTTTGGAGACTGGTGACCAGGAACCCCACAGGGATGCCAACTCCCAGTATGAGGTACAACCTGGTTGGCCAGCCCCAATACTGTGATATAGACAAACCTCAACTTACTGAAGTCCTGGGAAGGAGGCACAGTTGGCAGGGGATAGGAGGAATCTCCAGCATGGAAGGCAAAATGATCACTCTTGGTGGACAGGAGGGAGCAGATATGTGAGGCTGTAAAGTGTAGTAGTGTCACAAATAAATGCAAACAGAATAGTTATATTGATGCAAAAATAGATAGTTCTTGCAAGAAAATAATTTGTCCTGAGCATAAAGCTGTTTATTTAAAAAGTCAACAGTGAGGAGGGCTTTCATCCTCACTACTTATAATTACTGGTGAAGATGCAGCCTTTTGTGCCACCAGGGATCTGGTAGCAACTTTTCAGTCAAACTGGTGATTTTGCCCGGGAATTGTGTACTAGAGATTAGGGATGGATTATTATTAGTCAGCGTAGCAGGAACCTTTCTTGAGCTGCAGCATGCCAAGGTGCCACAGCTATTTATATAACCCGCACACAATTGAGCACCCTATTATGCAATCAAAAAAGTGGGCTCCCAATGTATCATTCCCCAATAATTAAGAGGGCCAAATTTGTTAATAGAATCAAAGCCAGGGATTTGAGGCTTGTGTGCCTCTCAAATACTGGGCCATTTGTTATCAAAAAGGGGGGTTTCTTGATCTGGGAGACACTTGTTAAAGATTTTCAGGCTTTGGGTTGCTTGGGCTCTAAAAGGCCAGCTGGTTGTCCAGGGCATTCTGGGCCCTGAAACTCTGCCCCTGACTCGCCTCTGCTCTGAAAATGGCCTGTTTGTTTGGTCCCAGGAATGAATATCAGTGTTTTGAAAACCTGAATCTTGCATTCACCTCAGCCTCAGTCCTTGTTTTCCTAGCCCTACTAAATCATTTATCCTTTAGACTGATGCCTCTGACTTTACAGTGGGATGAGTCCTTTTTTAGGAAGGAGGGGATGATATGTGTTATGAATTTGAACTATTTAGGGGTTTTTATTGGATTAGTACATAATAGTTTGAAAATTGACCATCAAAAAATGTCTCTGTTTCTCTTTTATCCTGAGTTTTTCTCTGTTTTAACTGTGCTGTTTTAGCAAAGTTACAAGGGGAAAATTATTTGAAAACTAGATAATGTTCTTTATTGAGATATATGGATTATATATTTGCTGTGAATTGTGGATAGCAGGAACATGATAGTGTTGATCACAAAGTGGGATGATGAAGGGGGTGGCTTGATTTTTGTAATAATTCAAGTACCAAAACAAGATATCCATCATAGAGGATCAGCTTCTGTTAATGTTGTTGCATTTGGAAATTTGAGTCAACTTCCTAACTTGGCTTTGAGTGGCTGGATAATTGGATTGCGGGTCACAAACCTGCTTACTGAGAGACTTGCTGGTGGATTGAGCCTGCTATTTTGACACACACACCCGACTGAAGGTTGGCCTCCTCTGGGGGTAGGTTATCAAGGAGGTTGTCAGGAACCCAGGCGCCATACTGGACTAATTATTGTTCTATGGCGGGCAGGGCAGTCTCTCGTTGTTTTTGTCTTGCTTTTCAGGGTCTCAGGCAATCATGGTGTAGTGTCTTGTCTTGCTTGCACTTTCCAAGTCCTTGCAAAAGGTAATTGTTATTGTTGTTTACCTTTAGAATGATTGCTGGACCTACTTTATTGGGTTGTAGTTTGATTTTATCAACGTTCATGACCCAAACTTTGTCCCCAACTTCATGTCTATCTCAGATGGGGACAAAGTTTTTTTTTGCAGACATTCATTTTCTTTTTCTTTTTGTTTGCTGTTGGCCTCTACAACTTGAGGGTCTGAGCGTGGGGTACTTCACTTGGGATTTCCAGTTTGGGTCCTGTTAATGCTTGAACAATATTTGGCTGTGTGTGGTATAACAGCTCAAAAGGTCTTTTTCTGGTGGATCTGTTCACTTGGGTTTAGCACACAAGTAATGCAGTCAATAGCTGCTTATACTATTCTTCAGGTCTCCCAGCGGTGAGCTTGGCTAAGGCTTGCACAAGGCTGCCATTAAGCCACTCTACACAACCATTGGCCTGTGGGTGGTATTGTGTTGTCACAGTATGTTTGACCCAATTTTTAGCATGTTATACATTGGTGTTTTTGGAGGTTGATTCTTTCCCTCCATTGGTTATCAGGAGTTCTGGCTTTCCAAACTTGCTGATTATCTCTTTTCCAATGAATTGCTGTACGTCCTTACCAGTGTACGCCTTTACTTCTTGGGCTACTGCCCATCTTGTAGCAAATTTGATGGCAGTGATGATGTATTTCTTATTGTTGTGTTTCCCTGGCATGGGGCCAACAACATTGAGGGCCCACACCTTGAAGGGTAGTTGTGTGTGGATGAGTAGTACTGACTTTGGTGGGGTTTTGCTTTTGGCAAACTTTTTGCATACCTCACATTGGTCTAGGACTTCATGAACATTGCAATATAAGGTTGGCCACCAGGCCTTGTGTTTAAGGAACTCATATAGGTTTTGGCTCTTGGTGTGTCTGAGGTCTCTGTGATAGCGTAGGATGGTATCTACCCGCTGGTGCGTGGGGATATAAGGGATGGTAGTGCTGTCAGATATTTTTCAGTGCAGGGTCCTGTACACGTCAGCAAATAGATGTTTGTTTTTTATAACTGTTTCCTTTGTTATGTAGGATGTACCAGGGGGAAACCCTTGTCTTTTGTTTGTAGTACTAAGAGAGGCCAGTCTGGGTTGAGCCCATTTCCCCCTCTTGTGACACAGACATATAGGCATGAGAGAGCGTCTGCCATGGCAAGCTCTGGACCAGGGTTGTACTGTATGAGCATATTGAATCTCTCCAAGAGCTCCACCCAGCGGGCTTGGCGGCAAGAAAGATTTGCTTGGGTTTTAAAATATATGAGCAACTTGTGGTTGGTTAATGTTGTGAATTTTTCCTGCCGTTCCAGATAACAGCACCATTTGACTAGACAGTGCACAATAGCCAACAGTTCCTTGTTGTGGATGGGGTATTAACACTTGCCATCTGTCAATTTTTGTGATTCATAAGCTACAGGCAAGAAGTCACCATCATTATTTTTGCTTTGTAGTACTCCCCCAATGGATGCTTCTTAGGTGTCAGTTTCTATTTAATATTCCCTGTCATGTTTGGGTTATTTTAGGATGAGAGCTGTTGTGAGTTTCTCCTTGAGGCATCTAAAACAGAGGTCACATTGGGGGGTCCACACAAACTTGGATTTGGCGCCTGTTATGGTGGATAAGGGGGCAGTCAAAACGCCACAGTCAGGTATGAAGTGGCGTACATAGGCCACCATCCCCAAGAAGGTGTGGAGTTCTGACTTATCCTTGGGTGGCTGTATCTTGCAGATGTCCTGTATCTTTTGACTGTTGGGGTTTATGCCATCCTTTGAGACTATGTATCCCAGGAAGGGTAATTGCTTGCGGAAGAACTGGCACTTGGAGGGTTTGGCCAACAGTTTGTTTTGTGCTAGGGTAGCATAGACTGCCTCTAGGTCCTTGTGGTGCTGTTCTACCAAGTAGCTGTAGACAATGATGTTGTCTATGTAGACTAGGGCATTCTTGCCTATGTGTTGAGCAAATACTTTGTTCATGAAGGTCACAAGGTGGACGGGGCATTTGTCATGCCAAATTTGAGCACCACACATTTGTATGAGCCATATTTAGTGTGGAAGGCTGTTTTGGGGATGTCTTCCTCCTTAATACAAATCTAGTTGTAGCCTGCAGTCAGACCAATCTTGGAGAAGACTGTGGCTCCTCCCAGGGTGTCAAAGAGATTGTCAATCAGTGGTAGCAGATAACAATTCTTGATGGTAACTTTGTTTAGGACTCAGTAGTCTGTGATCAGATGTAAGGTACTATCCTTCTTGGCCACAAAGAATACAGTGGCCCCAAAAGGAGACTGTGAGGGGCAGATAAGTCTTTTCTTCAACGCTTCCTTGAGGTAGGCGCTTAGGGTGCTGTCTTTGTTTGGGGTAAGCCTGTAGATAAGGCGCGCAGAGGGTACAGTTCCTTTGAGTTGGATGGAGTGTTAAATGTGTTTCTCTGGGGGCAACCTGGGTAGAGCTTCCTTGAAGATTTCTGGATGGCAGGCCAAAATTTTGCAAGCCTGAGGCATGGAGGTATCCTGGTGATCTTTGAAGTGTATGTTCTTGTACAGGCAGGAGTCCCAGTCAATTGCCTTTAGGTTTTTCTTTTGTACAGGGTTTCTGTGATGCGCAAAAAGATGTGGTTGCGTAGGAGTTGGTCCATTGAGTCAGGGTAGATCTGGTGGTTGATACCTTCACGCTTAACAGTCAACCCTTAGGCCGCCCAGTCTATGTGAGGATTTTTCTTTTGTAATCAATCTAACTCCAGTACAATGTCAAACTTTGGGAAGTCAATGACGGGTCCTTGGATAGTGGAGTGGAGGGCAACAGTGGCAAAATTGACTGTAGGGATGTGAAAGTGAGAATCTAAAAGTGGCCATGTCAACACTTATTAAATTTTCAAAATGGCTTTTTATAATAAAGTAATTACTTTTTCTTGACTTTTTTAGTTGAGAGAATGAATAAAAAGTATTTTATATGACCATAAAAAATTTTAATTTCAGATGAGCTGTTTTAATTTAATTTTAAAATTTTAAAAGTGTCAACATGGCCACTTTTAGATTCTCACTTTTGAATTCTCACTTTTACATCCCTACAGTTAATTTTGCCACTGTTGCTAAGTGGAGGTTCTTGAGCATGAAAGAGAAGGGGGTGTTTTCCCTTGTCACAGCAATGTGATGGTCACTAGCCAGGACCAAGATTTTAATCCACAAAGGATTAGTGGCTATCTTGAACTTATCCACAAAGCTACTGTTGACTAGGGTTTAATCTGCACCCAAATCCAGGAGTTCTGAGCCTGTGTAACTGCAAAAACAAAAAGGATAGGACATCAGTTTATTGGGATGCCTGGCAATGGTGTACAGTACCAGGTCCTCTGAGGACACTTGGATCATTGTGCATTGGTCCACGTTCTTGGGTTGGTACTCATCATTGGGCAAGTCAGGAGTTGCGTGGGGAGAGCTTGGCTTGCTTAATGCTCTCCTTGGGCTTTTCCCTCATCTTGATTGCCTTGCGTGGCAGTGATAAATAAATGAGTATAAATTGACTGGCCATTGTTTCCATTCCCATGTTTGTTTGAGCTTGTGGGTTTTTGGTTGGTGTTATTCCCGTTGTTTCCAGGGGGTGGTAGAGTGGAGCGCCCGCCTGTGTGAGAATCCTTGGGTCTCTCTTGTTTTCTGTTTGTGTCTTATGGAGGGCATTGGATGTTTGTTCCGCTTTCTCTGCCTAGAAGTACAGGCTTTGCAGGTTTATTACCTGGTCCAGGTTCATGTGTCTCATTACATGCTACTTAAAGGCGTCATAGTACATGAGGTGTGTAGCTGGGGTGTCAAAGGCCATTTTAGATGGTGCATAAAGTCAGAGTTCCTTGTAGGTGCCAGTGAGTTCCTTCACAGTGCCTGTCTGGGTTAGGTTATTTACTTGGTGTATGATCATGAGCGCTGTATCCTTAAGCACAAACCTTGCCAAGACGTCTTGCTTGAAGGTATCAAAGTTCTTGTTGGTGTGTTCTTTGTGCCACTTGTCACACCAGATGCCAGCGTCATGGATCAGGTGGAGGGAGATTTCCACAATCAAAAATTTCTGTGGGCATTCCATTTGGGCCAGTTTGCTCTGGGAGGACTAGATCCATGCAGCAGTGTTGTTGTTATTGGCCCAGCAAAAGGTTCCAAGGCAGCGCTTTGCAGTCTTTGGGCTACGTAGGCCGGCATGGTGTTTTTTTGATTGGTTGTGGAATAGAGGAGGGAGCCTGAAAGAACCCTTGTGCAGACATGGTGTTGAAGGCAGGTAGTGGGATCACTGTATTCTGGTACAGGATAAAAACATCAGGTATCTTGGCACCATGAGTGTACGGGGTCCAGTCCAGTGGGAGGCCAGACATAATTCTGTCAAGGATTTATTGGCCACGGCACGTGCAGGCAACAGGCAGAATTTTTCAAGATAAGGTAGGATAGAGAACCTACCTGTGCTACCAATGTTGTAACTGTGCTGTTTTAGCAGAGTTACATGGGGAAAATATTTAGAAGCTAGATAATAATCTTTAATGAGAGATAGTGATTATATAGTCAATGTGAATCAAGGATAACAGGAACATGATTGTGTTGATCACACAGCTGGATGGTGAAGGGGGTGGCTTGATCCTGGTAATGAGTCAACCGCAAAACAAGGTATCCACTATAAAGGATCACATATCTGTTCAAGTTGTTGGATTTGGCAATTAAAGTTGACTTCCTAGTCTGGCTTTGAGTGGCCGGGTAATCAGATTGTGGGCCACAAACCTGCTTGCTTAGAACCTTGCTGGCGGGTCAAGCCTGCTATTTCAACATTTTAATTGCTGTTGTTGTTCCCATGGGGTCAATTAGAACGCCCAGATGAGTGGGAATCTTTAGGTTGCTCTCTCTTTCCAGTTTACGCCTTGTGGAGAGCGTTGGACATTTGTTCTGCTTTCTCTGCCTTGAGATACAGACTTTGTAAGTTGGTCACTTGGTCCAGGTTTATATGTCACATCATATGTGATTTATGTGTGTCATAGTACATGAGATGGGTAGCAGTAGCGTCAAAGGCCATATCCAAGGGGGCACATAGTTAGAGTTCCTTGTAAGCTTGAGTGAGCTCCTTCATTGTCCTGTTTGGGTCAGATTCTTTACTTGGCATATAATCATGAGTGTGGTATCCTTCAGCACAAATCTTGCCAAGAAGTCCTGCCTGAATGTGTCATAACTCTTCTCAGTGTGTTCTTTGTGCCACTTGTTGCACCAGGTACCAGCGTTGTGAGTCAATTTGATGGAGATCTATGCAATCCAAAACTGTTTCTGGCATCCCATTTGGGCCAGCTTGCTTTGGGCTGATTGAATCTATGCCGCGGCTGCCGTGAATTCTGCCATTAACCATGTTTTGATTTTGCCTTTGGTGGGTTATTTTGAGGACAACTCCCTCTCTTTTGTGTTTGCCCCCTGAAATGAGTCTGGCTCCAATCTGGGAAATTCAATTAATCAGTTTCCTGATTCTGCGCAACTCACTTGCCCCACCTATGCTTGTGACAAGCAATCCTACCATATATGTACTCTTTTGTGGTAAAGCTACACAGTATATATTTGGCAGCAGCGCCCATGTCAACACTAAAAATGTTGACAGTGGCCCTGTTGACACTTTTAATGTTGACACTATAGTAAAGTGTTGACCCGGTTTTACTTAATGTCGTTTCCTGGATGTCGACACTTTTTTAATTAACGGCACACTTTACCCTGAACATTTTTAATATAAAAAAATATTTAAAATACTTTATTTTACTAAAATAACCCAGAGAGCTCAAAAATGCAATAAAAAAATATCATAAGTAATAAGAATAAGGAGATATAAGCAACTATTTTTCAGTTTACTATGTAAATTACACTCTTTATTATAAAATTATTTTTTATCCATGTAAAAATTAAAATTCCAATGAACCAAAATTAAAGATATTTTATATATCATAATAACCACAAAATATAAGAAAATTCTAATTCTAATTTATTATACTTTATATAATCATAACTGAAAATATCTCATACCTTAAAGATAAATTAACAAAATATAAGATATTTCTTACAAAACCACATTAAAACTAAACATAAAGCTTACCATTTATACCTAAAAAGATTATTACTATCCAAAAAAATTAAAAAATTAAAAGTTTAAAAGTAAAAATATATAGGCAAAGCAAAGCAAGGTTTATTGGGCTAATTAAAGCCACCAGCAAGAGCAGTTGCAACATCCTCAAGGTACTTCTTTATCTCCGCCACCTTGTACTTTTTCTTTACTACCTTCTACACGTCCTCCTGGTAGTCCTGGTCCTTAGACTTCCTCTTCTTGGGGGCCACTTGGTTGGCCAGGCCGCAGAACTTGGAGACAGTCCGGGCCTGCTCCTCCTGCAGCTTCTGGAAGAACTTGTTGAACTTGGGGCTGGTCCCAAACTTGGTCTTCAAGTGCTTGTGCCAAACCTCAAGGCTAGAGGTGGTCTTCATCTCCCCCTTGAGGCAGGCGCCCTGGCAATTCCAAGGGGCAGTGGCCCTGCTTTTTCCTCTCCAGGCAGTCACCTTCTTGCCCACCCATTGCTGCTCAAAGTACTCCAGGTAGCCTTCAAAGATGGTGGAGTGCTTCTTGATATAAGTATCCTCCTGGAGGGCCTCAAAGCCAAGCCCAGTATGCTCCGGGCGCACAAAAGCCAAGGCAGCAAACTGGGTCAGGGCAAAGCGGCACTTACCCTTACCATTGTTAAGATACTTGTTGAAAAGGTCCTTCTCACTCTTGAGATTCTTGACAAGGGCCTGCCTAAAATGGAAGAATCAGCCCTGGACTTCTCCATCAAAGGTGGCCTGGAAGGCTCTGAACTGAGCCTGCTCAAAGTCAATTATTATAAACTTTGGCCCAAGTGAGCGCGCATGAGCTAGCTGCTCAGCAGCTAAGGTTGCCTCATCCTTCTCAGCCAAGGAGGGATTGGCCCTTGTGGTTTGAGTGGAAGGGGGGAGCTGGTTGGTGGGAAGGGAGCTCAAATCATCCTGGACAATCTTGAAAGCTCAGGCATAGACCTCCGTCTTGGCACCAGGAAGGAGAAAGAAGACAAGGGGGATGACCTGTTCATTGAACTGCCCATGCAGGACCCAAAGCTACTTAAAGAGAGGGGGCAAGTAGCAAATGTGCCGTTGCACAGCCAGGTGGTAGCAGTGTTCAGCTGCTCCAGGTTTTGGGTTGTGATGTAGGCTACAATCCTATCCTCCACTTCCTACCAATTGTCATGGAGCAGGAACATCTCACCATCCTCTGTCTTCTTGAGGGCATCAGTGAGGACCAGGGCCTTGATGTTGGTGGCACTCTTGGCCAGGGGGTTTGAGGCTTGACGCCTATCACTCACAAACTTGACCAACTGATTGTGGGTTGGCACCCTCTTCAAGTTGGTAGGGGTCAGGTACTTGCAAGCAAGCACAGCCAGCTGGGTGGCAGAAAGGTCTTTAGAAGTGGGCATAATCTGCACCAGATACCACTTCAGGAGGCAGGAGATGGTTTTGTTGGGCATCACACAAGTGTGCTCACCCTTTATGGTTTGGACCAGGTCCCAGCGCTCAGTGTTGAGCCGCACTGGACAGGAGCTGTCCTCACAGGTGTAATGGCGGCTCTTAAAGCCCCGGTTGGTTTTCTTGCATGAGAAGATGTATCCATTGGCCACCATGGCCGGCCCACTTTTAACACTCATGATGGGGAAAAACTTGGGCAGGGTGGAAGGAACCTTGAACTTGCCATCAACGTTGCAGATGTTGTGGGCCAACAGAGGGTCCCAAGGGCCAGCAGGAGCATGGCAGAAGCCAGGGAAGTAATTGGGGCGGGGCTTTGTATCATCCCCAGATGAGCTTGAAGGGGGAGAGTTTGGCGGGGGTGGGGAAGCAGAAGGAGGCTTGTTGTGGTGCTCCTCATGTGCAAGAGACTTATCCTTGGGTGGGGACTTTTGGGCTGAGCGCTTCTTCTTGGTTGGCTCCTTGTCAGAAGCCGAGTTGTAAAAACTGTGCTCTGTAAGAGAGCCATCAGTTTCCTCTCCCCCAGTGGAATGAGCAGGGCTCTTCTCAGGAGAGGGCTCAGGGGAGGGCTTGGGGGATGGTTTGGGGGTGGCCTTCTTTGACAATACAGGCTTCTTCTTGGTGGCTTTGGTGGGCTTGGAGGGACGCTTAGTACCATTTGGCTGCTTAGAGCTGTTCTTGTCCTAAAATAATAAGTAAAATGGTTTAACATAAAGCAAATTATGTAAAAAATAAACAAAACAACTTAAAAAGCATAATATATAAAAGTAAATCTTAGATGGTTTTTTTGGCATTTAAATGTAAAAAATTATTTGTATAGTTTTTATTTTATTAAAGTTATAAATAACAAGATAAAAACTGATAGAAATATGTGAAAGTATTATATTTAGATATAGATTTTATTTTAAAAATTAAAAAATATGAAAGAGCAAAGTCAACAATACAACATATCAAAAAATGAGAAGTTTTTATTATATAAAACATAAAGTTTTATATGTGAGAAGTGAAAAGTGTTGATATTATGATTGACAATTAGTAAAAAAAGCTGAATTCTCACTGTTGATTACAAAAATTGTAGACATTATTTTTGACGACATTCTCACTGTTGACATTATTTTGAAAATTTACTATGTTTTTTCATAGTACGCTTAATTAAATTTACACGGGCTAGCAAAAAATTAGCTGTTTCCTGTGTATTTTTGTTCACATATAAAAATTAAAAAACATATAAAAATAAGTTAAAAAAGTATCAAGGTTCTTTATTTCTTTATTAAAAATTATATTTGGGTAGTAAGAATATGATATTTTACCATTGCGCTTAAGTAAAGTTGTTAAGAAGTTGTATTCAAGTATTGAAAAAGGTAGTGTTGACAACATCACTTACGACATTCTTTATATGAGGTGGCATATTAATCTAGGGTTAATTGTGCCACTCTAATTTGCTTAACTCCACCCTGGGCGTGATCACAAGCAAATAAACAACATTTATGAGTGTTGACATTATTTTTAATAATAAATTCTATAGTAACTTACATAGTAAGTCACACTTAAATTATTGGATCACCGTTAGCATCCAATCCACTTAATATATTAAAGCCAGAATAAGTGCCACATATATATTTATAACATGAACATTCCAACAATCAAATATATGTGCACTGTGTTTTTCACTATAATAATTCAATAAAAAAATATTTTTAAATGTGCACTTATTTTTTTACTGTATATGCTTCAGTTTTGTTATTAAAAATAAGTTATGCTTAAAAAGTGTCAACATTGACACTTTTACATCGTGAAATTGAATAAAAAATAAACTAATTTTTATTAGTAAACGTAAAGGAAAAATCAGGTATAATCAGGTTTTTAATTAAGCTCAATATTATATCATGTTGAGATGGCCACAATTTTGTCGTGTTTTCTGGGTTTGCACCCCTGAACGCTTTAAAAAAAATTAAGCTAGCGCAACTAGCAAAAAACATAGGAGATTTAGAGTTTCAAGTCAACAGTGGCCATGTCAACAAAGTGTCAACATGGGCGCTGTTGCCTATATTCCATTCCACTTCTACCAATAAAGTTTGGTTCTCTTCACAATTTTGTCTTTAAGTCTCCACGTACTTTGGCGCTTCTCTAGCCATGTCTAGAAGATATTATTCAATCAGGGTCACAAGGTAATTGCATAGCCTTCCCTGCCATTCTAACCAAAACTTAGTACAAATTCAATCCTAAGGCTAAGATTTCCCGTTGTGACTCTGTGTTAAGCCTCAGACCACAGCAAAAATGGTGCTCACTACAGGGGCTGTAATCCCCTTGGTTATCCATTTTGCAACAACGTTTTCAGGACTTTTGCCCCCTCCCATACAAGAGCCAACTTTGCCTGAAATTCCCAGTCTTCCTATTGAGGAAGACATTGCTAACCTGCCTATTGTCCCTATTGTGCTGAACCTCAGGATGATCCCCACCTAGTGGCCTACCCTTTTGGTACCCCTGACTTGGAAAAAGTCATGGCAGTAGCCCTTAGGTTAGCCTGTGATAGAACCATCCCTTGCCTCCAGCTACAGTTCAGTTGAGCAGAATACTATGAATTGATTGTGGCTCCACAATTTCCACAGCATCTCCTCTCAGCAGCTGGCTCCGCTGAACACCTATTGTCATCCTTTTTAAAACCTGCCTTAGTGTTGCAACCAAGATTTGAACTTTGCCTGCTAATGTATCTTACAATACACAGGGGGTGCTTGATGAGTTGCCCCTTGACGTATCTAATGTTATGAATAAATCTGATGGCAATGTCAAATGGCGGGCACTTCATCCTAATTAGGAGTGTTGCCAATTTGACCTGCTGATCCCCACACAAGTTATTCCTTGGCTCCAAACCCTACATGGAACTCCCCACTATGCCACCCCCTTGCGGCCTTGTGGCTTTCCCATTTAGTATATAAATCACAATATCCTACAATAAACAATACCTTATTCTTATTATCATGTCCTTTCCTATTGGACTGTTGTCTTCCTCAATTTCAATTACTGGACCCTCATTGGTTCAGTTGCAACAGTGGTAGCAGAAGTAGGTTAAAACCTATTTTAAAAACAAAATTCCCCCCAAGAAAGGACGGAGTACGGGCCACATGGCTACTCCACAACAAGAGATGTTCCTTCCAATCCCCAAGGGGGACATTCCAAAAGGTTATGTCTTCTATCAAGATCAGCTAGTTCTTACCAGTGTATAATTGGCTCAGCCTCGGGCAGCGTGACGCTAGCGTCACCCCACCACAATTGGATCTGTTGCAATGTATGCTCAACCTCCAACTAGAGTCCTTCACTGGCAGTGTCAAAGGAGCTGACATTGTCAGTTGGCTCCAGTCCACCAAAACGCGCCTTTGTATCTGTCAGGTTCCTGAGTCCATGTGGGTCACCACCGCATCTGGATGCCTTACGGGGGCCACCACCGTGTGGCTCACCAACTGGGCCAGTCAGGAGTTTGATGTCACCTGGGCAACATTTCAAGATGCCGCCAAGTCCCAATATAGTAAAACCTTCTCTCTCATTATCTTGGGGACTCCCCTCTTAGCCATCAAGCAGACTGGTTCCGTCCCTGAGTATCTTGCTGCTTGGCAACAAGCCCTTGCTGCCACCCCCAAAGCAGTGACCAATGGGAACGCCATGTTGCTCACTCTCATTGTTAATGGGTTAAAACCCCATATTTGCTAGTGGGTTCTTGTTGGCAATGCACTTCTATTGACAACTGCTATAAAGCCATTGTGGAGGCCAGTAACCAGGCTTCAATGGGCTTCCGCCGCACCAACAATGCTCCACCCCAACCACGTCCTGCACCTAACAATGGCCAAGGTCAAGTGGGCTGTTGCCAACCTTGCCAGCAAGAAAGTGCAGCTAAACACCCCCGCGAGGGGGAACTCCAGCTAGCGCTAATTGAAGACCAGGGAAAAGCCTTGGGTTGTAACAACAAGAGGCCTTACAACCCCAACTGACCCACCCTCTCAGCCCTTGCTTACAATTAACTCCCGCAACTACAATCTTCACGAGGTCAAAACCCTAGACGTCTTTCAGGTCCATAGCACTGACCCCGTGTTGCAAGCCGCTCATTCCGCAAATAAAGTAACACGCTTGTCCTATCCCTTCTGTTTCCGTGGGAACACCCACAATTTACTGGTAGATACCAGGGCTGATCACACCATGATAGATCAGGCGTTTGCTGACTCCCAGCAGTTAGACCAAGTACCCAGCAGATTCAAAGCAGTACATGTAGCTGATTCCCACAGAATTGCCATCACCCACAAGACGGTACCCTTCTCTGTAAGAATGGGGAACGTTTAGGTTAAGCTCTCTGGGCCAATCATGGCAGACCTCAGCCAAAATGTAATTGCTGGCCTCTACTGGCTCCGGCATAACTGCCCTTACATTGACTGGGATACTTCAGTCATCACCCTCAATAGAAATGGGGTGGGGTTCCAGATCTACCCCATGGAAATGAACAAACTACTACATGACACTGTGTTTGTCAGAATGACAGAAACAGGCTCATATGATTTCAAGGGGGGAGACTAGAATTTAATCAATGTTCAGTCAAACTTATCTATGCAGAACCACCTGCAGTCCCTCCCTTGTCAACATCACCACCACCAGCGCTAACTGCACTCCTCAAGGAGTACAAGGACGTATTCAGTGAAACACTTAAACAACTACCTCCACCCTGGGAGATCCAGCACACTGTACAACTTCAAAATTGTTACCTAAAGCACAACCATTATACCGTATCACACCAAAGGAAGATGAAACCCTCTGCCATCAACTTGTGAACGCGCTTGATAAGGGATTCATTTGCCCCTCACTCTCTCCATACGGGGTGGCGGTCTTCTTTGTAGCCAAGAAGGACGGGTCTCTTTGCCTGGTCACAGACTACTGCACCCTAAATGAGGTGACAGATAAAAACAAATACCCCCTGCCGCTGATTGACAACCTTTTTGATATACCCGCATGCGCAAAGGTCTTTAGCAAGATTGATCTCACTGCGGGGTACAACCAGGTCCGCATTGCGCCAGGGGATGAGGCAAAAACTGCCTTCCGCACATGCTACGGGCCATTTGAGTGTCGTGTCATGAACTTTGGAATGACCAACGCTCCCTCCACCTTTGCCATGTTGATGAACAAAGCCTTTGAGGAACTGATTGGAAAGTGTGTGGTGGTGTACCTTGACAACATTATTGTTTTTAGTCAAGATCAAACCACACACCTCCAACACCTCTGTGCTGTCCTCAACACCCTTTGGGAAAACCAGCTGAAAGCTAAACCCTCCAAATATGAGTTTCTCAAGTCAGAGTTGTTATTCCTTGGGCACACCATCTCTGCCCAAGGGATAAAGCCTGACCCTGCCAAAATCAAGGCAATCACTAACATGCCGCCCCCTACTGATGTGGGCCAGGTGCAGACATTCTTGGGCATGGTTGCCTATGTACGCAAGTTCATCCCCAATTGCGGGGAACTAATTGCACCTCTCACTGAGCTCCTCATTACCAAAAAGCACTTCCATTGGACCCCCGCCAGAGACCAAGCCTTTGAGACGTTGAAGCAAAGGCTCATAACAGTGCCAGTACTGCAGTTTCCCAACCAAAATTGACAGTACAAACTCAAGACTGACACCTCTGATAGGGCCATAGGGGGTGTGCTAAGAGTAGAAACTGACAATGGTGTCTTCCTCCCCGTAGCATATGAGTCCAGGAAGTTCACTGACTCAGAACAACCTTATCCCATCCATGTAAAGAGCTGGCTCCATTGTACACTGTGTTGAGAAGTGGCGCTGTTACTTGGAAGGTGCAACCTTCCCACCCTGCGTTCTGATAGACCATAAGTCACTCCAGTACTTCAACATGCAGTCCCATTTGACACGCTGCCAAACAGGATGGGTTGAACGTCTATCCCCCTATCAATTACGCATTGAATATAAGCCTGGAAAGGAACTCGTCACAGCTGACGCTCTTTCACAGCTCTACATAGCGTCCATCACTGGGGACAACGGTCTGGACCCAGACTGGCCCATGCTCTACCTGCGCCCTGAGGCAACCTGCTATGAGGGCCTTAACTCGGTCACCATCTCCAAGCTGAAGGACAACAAAAGTCAGTTCACCATTGACACTGGGAACGTCTGCTGCCGGGCAGAGACAGGTGAGAAGACTCCTTATATTCCCACCACACAACAAGGAGACACCATCTTGCACTACCACCAAACCTTGGGTCACATCAGAGGGTGTAACTTCTTCAAGATCATGAAGCGTAAGGTTTGGTGGCCG
Source organism: Entomophthora muscae (assembly GCA_014839935.2). Lineage (NCBI taxonomy): Eukaryota > Fungi > Entomophthoromycota > Entomophthoromycetes > Entomophthorales > Entomophthoraceae > Entomophthora > Entomophthora muscae. Next base: position 26,581 of record QTSX02005887.1, on the reverse strand, counting down.
TGCATGCGTCAAGACATCTCAGAGCTCCTCAAGACGTGTGTGTTGTGTGAGAAGAATACGTCCAAACCTGCACCTCCCAAGTCTGTCCTACCCATCAAGGCTATGGAACCCTTTGAACAGTGGACTCTCAATATTGTGGGACCGCTTCCCAAAGACAGACTTGGAAAGAAGTATATTATCACCGCTTTTGACTACTTCACGCGTTGGCCAGTGGCCTGGGCCACAACCAATCACACTGCCACCACTGTTACCCGCTTTATTGGCAAAGAGATTGTGGCTTGCTTTGGGTGACCCAAGCTTCTCATCACAGATGGCTGTCCCTAACTTGTTGGACACGTTGTGAAGGCATACTGCATCAAGAACGCGCTCCAACATATAGTCACAACCCCCTACCACCTGCAAGCCAACAGACGCGTGGAACAGTTAAATGGCTCCCTGGTTCAACTGATTGCCAAACTCTCGCAAGAGCATCCTAACACTGCGTGGGCTGAACATATTCCCACTGCCCTACTGATCCTGCAAGCAAGAATCAACAGGGGCACTGGGTTCAGCCCTAAAACCCTGGCATTTGGAACACCTGACGGTCTGACAGGGGTTGAACAGGGGAAACTATGGTCCAAGGTTCCCAAAAAGCCCCCCTTAGTGCCAACTCCCTCCCTAGACCAATGGTGTGCCAAAGCCCAAGAAATCAAACACAAGCAGATTGCAGGGGGACAAAACACCTCAAAGCTAGATACACCATAGGTGACCCTGTCTACACCCTCAACCCCAATTCTGCCAAATTAGAACCCAACCACCTAGGGCCCTTCAAGGTAGCTGCCGTCTATGACAACCACACCTACCAACTTGAGGATGCCCAGGGAAACAACAAGAAATTTCATCACAATTGCTTGCACCCCTGCCGTGCCATCCCCACACAAAGGTTGTTTGTGCGGACCTTCCCAGACCTTCCGCAGACTCCAGTCCTGGTGTCTGACAACAAGCAGGGGGCAAGGGGGGGTGTTGCAACTGAGATTCAAACCTTGCCTGCTAATGTATCTTACAATACACAGGGGGTGCTTGATGAGTTACCCCTTGATATATCTAACGTCATGAATGAATCTGGTGGCAATGTCAAATGGCGGGGACTTCATCCTAATTAGGAGTGTTGCCAATTTGACTTGCTGATCCCTGCACAAGTTATTCCTTGGCTCCAAACTCTACATGGAACTCCCCACTATGTCACCCCCTTGTGGCCTTATGGCTTTCCCATTTAGTATATTAATCACAATATCCTACAATAAACAATACTTTATTCTTATTATCCTGTCCTTTCCTATTGGACTGTTGTCTTCCCCAATTCCAAGTACTGGACCCTCATTGGTTCAGTTGCAACATTAGCCCATCATTAAATAGTGTTAGGGCTCCACATTCAGGAGGTTTCATCTCTACAAGCAGCCATCACTCATCACTGGGATCATTTTGCGGCCTACCAGAAGTGGATCTACTCCCTGTTTTCCTTAGTATCCAACAATCAGCGCAACTATGTCACCTCCCAAACCGCTTTGTCAAAACATTAAGCAAATGTTCCTGTTCATCCCTGAGTACATCAGAGAGCGTCTACATGAAGTTCATCAGTTGAAACAGCCCTGGGCACCCAAGTAGATTCCACCCTGAATGCCTATCAGACCAATTTTGAACAACTTGTGCAGCAGCACAAAAAGTTCAGTGCTTACTCCTTTGATCAATTACAGCAAGTAGCAGCCCTTGCTGCTAAAGGCCTCTGCAAACTTGGCAAAGAATTTGATCAATAAAGGGCTGCTACTGTTGCTACCTATATTAAACTCCAGACTCAAGTGAATGAATTGTCTATACTGTTGTAACTGTGCTGTTTTAGCAGAGTTATACGGGGGGAAATATTTAGAAGCTAGATAATAATCTTTATTGAGAGATAGTGATTATATAGTCAATGTGAATCAAGGATAACAGGAACAAGATTGGTGATCACACAGCTGGATGGGAGAAGGGGGTGGCTTGATCCTTATAATGAGTCAAGCGCCAAATCAAGGTATCCACCGTAAAGGATCATCATCTGTTCATGTTGTTGGATTTGGTAATTTGAGTCAACTTCCTAGTCTGGCTTTGGGTGACCAGATAATCAGATTGTGGGTCACAAATCTGCTAGGTTGGAACCTTGCTGGCGGGTTGAGCCTGCAGTTTTGACACACACACACCGGCTGAAGGTCGGCCTCCTCTGGGGGAAGGTTGTCAGGGAGGTTGTCAGGAGCCCGGGCGCCGTATTGAACTAGTTGTTGTTTGGTGGCAGGCAGGTGTCATGGCCATAGTTTTCCTGGGTGTGGCTCGGCCAAAGCGCCGCCTGCTTGCGGTAATTGTAGATTTAAATCTAACAATCAATTGTAAGTGGGTGGTGGCACAGAAAATTGGGTCCAAGTGGGGAGCAGATGCCCCACGCCCAATTTTCCCTTCCTTGACCTGCTGGTCAACAAATCCTGACCTCAAAGGAGGTCAGGTAACAGCTTACAGAACCACCATTGGTGGTATCTGTAAGCTGTCTAAATATTGTATTCAAGGAGGCCACCTCATCAAAATGTACCCAAAGGCTTTAAGTAACAATTGTCCCCACCAAACTACTTTAGTAGTTTGATATTTTACTCTCAATAAATATTTTGCCTCAATGATTCACTTATTTTAATATTTTACAATCAGATTTGTAATAACCAGACTGCTAGATTCTGATTTCTCACCTCTGTGATTTCCTGGTAATCTTTCACCTCCTGCTGAAATGATTCCTGAAACCCACAAAATTGAATGTAGCCTATCTATGCTTCTGATTCCTTGATATTGAGCCAAATGAAGGTCTTCCTGATGTACCTGTGCATAATCTTCTGCTGCACCTTTCCTTATTCACTCTTCAAGGGTTATCATTTATGAGTAAACACACATTGTCTCCTCCTAATTGGTAATGCCATCCTAATTTGGGTGTACATTCCTCATTTGATTGATTACAATGAGCTCTCTCTCTACTTTACCCTGAAATTATCAAACTACTCTAATTTCAATATATTGTATGGCCTGCGCATCTTTGTCGTTAGATCATTCTCTTGCATCATGGATATTTCAGTGGTGACTTTAAAAATGTACATTAATTCATTTTGGAGTATTTTTGCAGTGGGTTTCTTTTCCTTGTTATACCCATCTTTTTCAAAGATAGAGATCACACAACCTCGTCGTACTTTACTCTCACTTCTCAAATTCTGGCAGCCTGCTCCTAGCCTTCCATCCCCTTTGTTAAATACTGCCAGAGAAATCTTGGCACTAACTGAGTAATGGACCCAGCATGGTTTTCCTCAGAAGCTTCTCAGCTTCTTACTCAAACAAGCAGAACCCAAATCCTGTGAGTGGTGTTTTTCTATTCTTGACCAAGCACCAAACTCTTTTGATGATGCGTCAACTCTAATCCCTTTGGTGATGTGCCAAGCTCTGGCAACTTCCTCTTTGATTGACTACAAAACCCTGTTCTCAAGTTCTCAAGGCCTTCAACCTCTACCCTTGCACCTCAAACAGTTTCAAGCTAATACCAAGAAGTCATCACTCCACAAAAGCGCTAAGCTTGCAGCCCTCTATCTCAGCCTTGACCACACCAGTTGAAGTCTTTCACCCTGGTTGAACCCTTCTGCTTCTGTCTCTGATATGATACAGCGCCTCCTGCAAGCAGTCAGGGGTAAGCTAGTGACGTCCCAGCAGCCAACTCAGTCTCTGTTATTGGAGGCTCCTCCCATGTTAAATTGCTTGGAAAGTCAACAGGAGCCAGCCACTCCACAAGGGCTCATATCCCCTGAGGTTTCTAAATCTCTTGTGACTCCAGCCCCCACTCTGGCTATAGCTCCTGTCATCAGTTCTCCTTCTCAGAGTATTCCTACCCTGACCGCGCTCTCTTTTTATGATATTGACAACTCCAGAGCTACCCTGGCAAACTTGAACTCTATTGACTCCCAAGCGCCCACTTCAGGCAACAATACCAATGCCTGTAAACTTATATGTTTCAACCAGAACTTTCCGTTGCTATCCGCCAAGGCTCAGGCTATAGTGGATCTCCATGTTGCCACTATGAATAAGGTTGTGCCTGCTCCTTGTCTCAAGCCTATTGTCATTGAACCTGTAATTGACCAACCCTTTGTAGCCTTGAATGAGGGCCTGTTGTCCATTCAGACAGCTCCTCAACTCCAGGTACAAGTTGATTCCAATCACCCCCCTCTATCAAATAAAGCAAAGATGGGATATTTTTTGTTTCATTGTTCCTTTGCTTCCACATCACATCTAACAAAAGCTGTAGCTTTAGTAGATATAGGTGCCACAGACAACCTCATTTAAAAAGATCTGGTTGACAAGCTAGGTTTGGAATATAATCCTGGTGCTCTGTGCAAAGGAGGGGTATCCAATGTCTTCCGTTCATTCAGACTATGTTGCATGTTATCCTTCTCCATCACTGATCATGCCTTTATTGCTGACTTCAAAGTGGCAAAGCACCTGACATACCCGGTGATCCTTGGCGTGGAATGGTGGCAAGAGCACAATATCACCTCAATCCTCAAAGATAACCTTCTGAGGATTGCTCATCCTGCCAGAATTTCCTTTGCGGTACCAATGATCCCGTTTGGGAAAGAAGCCCCTCACATCTCAATGTCAGTCTCAGCAACAACAAAACCCGCCACATCATTTGATGTCCTTCCTTTGTGTCTCTCCCACTTGCATGCAGCCTTTGATTCTAAGCTGACCGATGGTCTCCCCGCACACTCAAAATTTGACTTTGAGTTTAAACTCACTGTTGATTTGATGAAAGTTGCTTCTCCTATCTATCCCTTGAACTTAAAGGAGGAACAATGCTTAGAAGAATGGACAAAGTACATGGAAGCCACAGACAGATCTTTAGGAAATCTTCACTTATATGCTCTCCAATGCTGTTTTTTCAAAAGTCTGATGGATCATCACACCCCTGCATTGATTTTGGCAACCTGAACAATGTGACTGTACCGGACCCATACCCCATGCCCATTGAGTCTCAGATCTCCAGGTAGGTGGATAAAGCTATGATCTTTTTAAAGCTGGAACTCTTAAATGCTTTCAACCAGATTTGCATCAAAGAAGGTCAGGAATGGCTCACCACTTTCAGGACTAAGAAAGGCATCAATCAGTACCAATTCATGCCATTTGGTCTAAAAAATGCCCCAGCAGTATTCCAGAATACAATCAATGCAGTCTTAGGTGACCTCATTGGGAACTGTGCTATAGCATACATGGACAACATCTCAGTATACTCTCCAGATGAGGAGTCTCATGCCACCCACCTTTGTGCTGTAGTAGAAAGGATCCAAAAGGCAAATCTCTTCATCAAACTGAGCAAATGTGAATTCTTCAAGAGTAAGGTTTTGTTATTAGGAAATCTTATTTTGGAGAAAGGCCATGCTATTTCCCCTGACAAGGAAGCTGCAATAAGGAATTGGCAGACCCTGACAAATATTACCCAACTCCGCAGTTTCCTGGGAACATGCAACTTCTTGAAACACTTTACCCCCACTTGTCAGAAACAGCAGCCCCCTTTACGCTGCTAGTGAAAAAACTCTGGTTAGTCCACACAATGCTATGCTGCGTTCAATGCTGTTAAGAACATCATGTGTTCTGCAACCATGCTCTGCCATGTTGATGCCTCCAAACCCTTCATCTTAGACACAGATGCCTCCAAATTTTCCATTGCCTCAGTCCTTCTACAAACTGCTGATAATGGACTAGAATACCCTATGGGCTATTTCTCAAGAAAAATGAAATCTGAAGAGCTCAGCTACATGATCTATGACAAGGCAATATTAGCAGTAGTAGAGTCTATGAAATACTGGCAGCATCACCTTTGCTCAGCCACACACCCATTTACAGTAAGGACAGACCACAAAGCCCTACTGTATTACCGGGAACCTCATCTCTTAACTGAACGTCAGACCAGATGTTATGAAGTCCTAGTCAAGTTTAAATTCCAATACAAGTTTATCAAGGGTATTGATAACCATCTGGCGGACTCCCTCAGTTGCAACCCAGCATTCCTTCCCAACGTTAAGGCTGAACAAGAATTTAATACAAAGGCCATGATTCCCCCCAGCGCCATTCTATCCTCTCCTCCCATGGGAACAATATGTACCCTAAGTGTCCAAGAACCTGCCAACCTAGACCTGGTAGCTAGAGTCAAGTTGCTGCAACCTTTAGACAAACAGTACCCCCAGTTGTTTAAGTTGGCAAGTCAATCTACTCCCCACACCTGCTACAGTTCTGAAGACAGTATCATACTTCACAATGGTCACCTGTGGGTACCTGACGGTGATGTTTGCATGGAAGTCATCAAGGCCCACCATGACAACATATTGGTTGGTCACCAATAAAAAAATAAGACCATAGAGATAATCCGTAGACAATTTGATTGGAGAGGTCTCACATCAGACATAGCTAAGTACTTGAAGGGCTGCATGGTTTGTCTAAGGGCAAAGCCCTCCTGTCTCAAACAGAAAGGTCTACTGGTACCCCTACAAATTCCAAATGGGCCATGGACATCTCTGTCTGTTGATTTCATAGTAGAACTTCCTCCATCAAATGGTTATGATGCAATTATGGTAGTAGTAGATTGTTTCACAAAGATGAGTCATTTCATCCCCTGCCAAACCACAATCACATCAGTCCAGATGGCCAAACTGTTTGTCAACAATGTCTTTGCCCACCATGGAATCCCCCAAGAGATTATAAGTGACAGAGATCCCCAATTCACAGCACAATTCTGGGAGGAATTCTCCAGACTCCTAGGCATTAAGTTATGCAGATCAACAGCCTACCACCCCCAATCTAATGGCCAGACAGAGAGGGTGAATCAATGTTTGGAAACATTTCTTAAATGCTACTCTAACGCTGAACAAGATAACTGGTCCCAAAAAATACCAATGGCCCGGTTTGCTTACAACAATGCCCCACAATACTCTTCTAATGTCTCCCCAATCTTTGAAAATTATGGCTAAAACCCCCAATGTAACTTTGGCTCACTCTCAGGTAGCAAAGTGGAATTGGCATCCTCAGAGGCAGCAGCTTTAAAAAGAATCCATGAAGAAGTCAAAGTGTCCTTGACTCATGCCGTGACAACTTACAAGGCTTATGCATACATGAAAAGAAGAGAGGACCTAGCGTATGAAATTGGTGATCAAGTACTGGTTGACTCCCAGAACATGTGACTAAAAGTACCCTGCCAGAAGCTAGACCCCAAAATAGTAGGTCTATTCAGAATCTTAAAGAGATAGGATCTTCAGCCTACCAACTGGTCCTCCTTTCCTCCTTCCACATCTTCAGCACATTCCATGAATGCCTATTAACTAAGTATGAAGGTCCCCCTGTATCTACTCCTGACCCTATAATGGTGGATGGACAACTGGAATATGAACTGGAATCAATAATTGCATCCAAACTATCTCGCAAGCGCCTGCACTACCTAGTAGCCTGGAAGGGATATCCAGCCTCTGAAAACTGTTAAATTCCCCATTGCAACCTCACTCACGCCCAAGAAATGCTCCAGGAATTCCATGAGAACAATCCCCAAGAAGTAGGTCCAGTAAAGGCAACCCTAGCTTCCATGAAACTCCCCCTGCCCACAAGAACTATGCATTGGTAGCACTCCCAGGAGGCAGGAAGTCCCCGTTACCAAAGAAGGAGAGTAATGACATGGCCATAGTTTCCCTGGGTTTGACTCAGCCAAAGCGCCGCCACCCGGGGAAACCCAGCCCAAAGCCCCGCCTGCTTGCAATAATTGTAGATTTAAATCTAACAATCAATTGTAAGAGGTGGTGGCACGGGAAATCAGGTCCAAGTGGGGCGTGGATGCCCCACACCCAATTTCCCCTTCCTTGACCTGCTGGTCAACAAATCCTGACCTCAAAGGAGGTCAGGTAACAGCTTACAGAACCACCATTGGTGTTATCTGTAAGCTGTCTAAATATTGTATTCAAGGAGGCCACCTCATCAAGATGTACCCAAAGGCTTTAAGTAACAATTGTCCCCACCAAACTACTTTAGTAGTTTGATATTTTACTCTCAATAAATATCTTGCCTCAATGATTCACTTACTTCAATATTTTCCAATCAGAATTTTAATAACCAGACTGCTAGATTCTGCTTTCTCACCTCTGTGATTTCCTGGTAATCTTCCACCTCCTGCTGAAATGATTCCTGAAACCCACAAAATTGAATGTAGCCTATCTATGCTTCTGATTCCTTGATATTGAGCCAAATGAAGGTCTTCCTGATGTACCTGTGCATAATCTTCTGCTGCACCTTTCCTTATTCACTCTTCAAGGGTTATCATTTACAAGTAAATGCACATTGTCTCCTCCTAATTGGTAATGTCATCCTAATTATGGTGTACATTCTCCATTTGGTTGATTACAACAAGCTCTCTCTCTACTTTACCCTGACAGCAGGGCGGTTTCTTGTTGCTTCTGTCTTGCTCTGCAGGGTTGTTTGCAATCATGGTGTAGGGTCTTGTCTTGCTTAGTTTTCCAAGTCCTTGCATGAGGTAAGTGATATTGTTGTTTATCTTCAGAATGATTGCTGGCCCTACTTTTTCAGGTTTTAACTTGCTCTTGTCAACGTTCATGACCCATACTTTGTCCCCAACTTCATGTCTATTGCGGATGGGGAGAAATGTCTTCTGTAGATGTTCATTCTCTTTGGCTGTTTGCTCTCTGTTAGCCTCTATTACTTGAGGGTTTGAGCGTGGAGGAACTTCACTTGAAATTTCCAGTTTAGGTCCTGTCAATGCTTGAATGATTTTTGGCTGTGTGCCGTATATCAGTTCAAATGTGCTTTTTCCGGTGGATCTGTTCACTCGGGTTTGACACACAAGTAATGCAGTTGATAGCTGCTTATACCAGTCTTCAGGTCTCCTGGCGGTGAGTTTGGCTAGGGCTTGCACAAGGCTACCATTAAGCTGCTCTACGCGTCCATTGGCCTGTGGGTGGTATGGTGTTGTTACGGTGTGTTTGACCCCATTTTTAGTGAGGTATACATTGGTGTCTTTGGAGGTCAATTCTTTGCCTCCATTGGTTATCAGGAGTTCTGGCTTTCCAAACTTACTGATTATTTCTTTGCCAATAAATTTTCAAACGTCATTACCAGTGTGTGCCTTCACTGCTTGGGCTACTGGCCATCTTGTTGCAAATTCAATGACAGTGATGATGTATTTTTTGTCATTGTGCTTTCCTGGCATGGGGCCAACAATGTCAAGAGCCCATAATTTAAAAGGTAAATGTGTGCAAATGGGGAGTACTGACTTTGGTGGGGTTTTGCTTTTGGCAAACCTTTTGCATACCTCACATTGGTCTAGAACTTCCTGGACATTGCGGTATAAGGCTAGCCACCAGGCTTTATGCTTTAGGAACTCATATAGATTTTGGCTCTTGGTATGTCCATGATCTCTGTGGTAGCAAAGGATAGTGTCAACTTGCTGATGTGTGGGGATGTAAGGAATGGTTTTACCATCCGTCATTTTTCTGTGAAGGGTCCCGTATACGTCAGCAAAGAGGTGTTTATTCTTGATGACTGTTTCTTTGGTGATGTCAGTTGTGCTTGCGGGGAATCCTTTGTCTTTTGTATGTAACACTAAGAGAGGCCAGTCTGGTTCAAGCCCATTCTCTCCTCTTGAAGCACAGAAATACAGCCAGGACAGGGCGTCTGCCATGGCAAGCTTGGCCCCAGGCTTATATTGGATGAGCATGTTAAATCTCTCCAAAAGTTCCATCCACTGCGCTTGGCGGCGTTATAGATTCACTTGAGTCTTGAAATAGATGAGTGAATTGTGATTGTTTAGTGCTGTGAATTTTTCCTGCCGTTCTAGATAACAGTGCTATTTGACTAGGCAGTGCATGATAGCCAGCAGTTCCTTGCCGTGGATAGAGTATCAACACTTGCCATCTGTCAGTTTTTGCAACTTGTAGGCTACAGGCAGGAAGTCACTGTCACTATTCTTAAAATGTAGTACTCCCCCAATGGATGCATCTGAGGCGTTGGTTTCCATCTGGTATTCCCCGTCTTGTTTGGGGTATAGTAGGATGGGAGCTGTTGTGAGATTTTCTTTGAGGCGTCTAAGAAGAGGTCACGTTGGGGGGTCCATACAAACTTAGACTTGGCGCCTGTTATGGCGGACAAGGGGGCAGTCAAGACGCCACAGTTGGGTATGAAGCGTTGTACATAGCCACCATCCCCAAGAAGGTGCAGAGTTCTGACTTATCCTTAGGGGGTGGTATCTTGCAGATGGCCTGTATCTTTTGACTGTTGGATTTGATGCCATCTTTTGAGACTATGTGTCCCAAGAAGGGTAGTTGCTCCCGGAAGAACTGGCATTTGGAGGGCTTGGCCAGCAGTTTGTGTCATGCCAAGGTTGTAAAGACTTCCTCCAGGTCTTTGTGGTGTTGTTCCACCAAGGGGCTGTATAGGATGATATTGTCCAGGTACACTAGGGCATTTTTGGTTATGTGGGGCGCAAACACTTTGTTCATGAAGGTTACAAAGGTGGATGGGGCATTGGTCATGCCAAATTTGAGTAACACACATTTGTAGGAACCGTATTTAGTGTGGAAGGCCGTTTTGGAAATGTCTTCCTCCTTGATACAAATCTGATTGTAGCCTGAAGTTATATCAATCTTGGAGAAGACAGTGGCTCCTCCCAAGGCGTCAAAGAGGTTGTCAATCAGTGGTAGTGGGTAACAATGCTTAATGGTGACTTTGTTTAAGGCGTGATAGTCTGTGACCAGGCGTAAGGTACCGTCCTTTTTAGCCACAAAGAATATGGCGGCTCCAAAGGGAGACTGTGAGGGGCAGATAAGTCCTTTTTCCGATGCCTCCTTGAGATAGGCGTGTAGGGTGTCATCCTTGTTTGAGGTCAGCCTGTAGATGAGGCGTGCCTTGGGTACAGCCCCCTTGAGTTGGATGGAGTGTTGTATATGCTTCTCAGGGGGCAGCCCAGGTAACGCTTCCTTGAAGATCTCTGGATGGTGGGCCACAATGTCGCGGTCCTGAGGCGTGGAGGTATCCTGATGGTCTTTGAAGTGTATTATCTCATACTGACAGGAGTCCCAGTCAATTGCCTTCAGATTCTCTTTCTTGTCTAAGGTCTCTGTGATGCGTACAAAGATGTGGTCACGTAGGAGTTGGTCCACGGAGTCAGGGTAGATCTGGTGGTTGACGCCTTCACACTTGATGGTCAACATGGAGGTTGCCCAGTCTACATGAGGGTTGATTTTCTGTAACCAGTCTAGTCCCAGTACAATATAGAACTTAGGGAAGTCAATGACGGGACCTTGGATGATGGAGTGGAGGTTCTCAAGCATGACGGAGAAGGGGGCAGTTTCCTTTGTCACAGCAATGTGGTGTTCATCAGCCAGGACCATGTTTTTAATCTGAAAAGGATTAGTGGCCAGCTTGAACTTATCCACAAAGCTACTGTTGACTAAGGTTTGATCTATGCCTGATTCCAGGAGTGCTGAGCCTGTGTAACTGCAAAAGCAGAAAGGATAGAACATCAATTTATTGGGATGTCTGGCAATGGTGTATAGTACCAGGTCCTCTGAGGGCACTTGGATCATTGGGCATTAGTCTACGTCCTTGGGTCAGTATTCATTGTTGGGTGAGTCAGAAGTTGCGTGGGGAGAGCTTGGCTTGCTTAGTGCTCTCCCTGGGCTTTTCCCTCATCTTGGTTGCCTTGTGTGGTGGTGACACAAAAATGGGTGCAATTTGACTGGCCGTTGTTTCCATTTCCATGCCCATTTGAACCCGTGGGTTTGTGGCTGGTGTTGTTCCTGTTGCCTCCCGGAGGTGGTTGAGCAGAGTGCCCGCTTGAATGGGAATCCTTGGGCCTTTCTTGTTTCCCAGTCTGTGCTTTGTGCAGGGCATTGGATGTTTGTTCCGCTTTTTCTGCTTCACAGTACAGGCTTTGCAGGTTGGTCACTTGATACAGGTTCACATGTCTCATCACGTGCAACTTAAGGGCGTTGTAGTATATGAGGTTTGTGGCTGGGGTGTCAAAGGCCATTTTGAATGGGGCATGAAGTCAGAGTTCCTTATAGGCGTGGGTGAGTTCTTTAACAGTACCTGTCTGGGTCAGGTTCTTTACTTGGCATATGATCATGAGCGCTGTATCTTTAAGCACAAACCTTGCCAGGAAATCTTGCTTAAAGGTATCCCAGTTCTTGTCAGTGTGCTCTTTGTGCCATTTGTTGCACCAAGTGCCAGCGTCATGGGTCAGGCAAATGGAAATATCTGTGATCCAAAATTGCTGTGGGCATTCCATCTGAGCCAGCTTTCTCTGGGCGGACTGAATCCATGTGGCAGTGTTGTTGTTGTTGGCCCTGGCAAAGGGTTCCAAGGCGGCGCTTTGTAGCCTTTGTGCTACATAGGCGGGCATGGTGGTTTCATCAGCTGGTTGCGGCATTGATGAGGGAGCCTGAAAAAAACCTTGCGCAGACATGGCGTTGAAGGCGGGTAGTGGGATTACTGTGTTTTGGTATAGGACAAAACCATCAGTTATCTCAGTACCAGGAGTGTACAGAGTCCAGTTGGGCAGGAGGCCAGACATGATTCTGTTGAGGATTTATTGGCCGCGGTGTGTGCAGGCAACAGGCGGAATTTTTCAAGATAAGGTAGGATGGAGAGCCTACCTGTGCTACCAATGTCGTAACTGTGCTGTTTTAGCAGAGTTACAAGGGGAAAAGATATTTAGAAGCTAGATAATAATCTTTATTGAGAGATTGCAATTATATAGTTCATGTGAATCAAGGATAACAGGAACAAGATTGGTGATCACACAGCTGGATGGGAGAAGGGGGTGGCTTGATCCTGATAATGAGTCAAGCGCCAAATTGAGGTATCCACTGTAAAGGATCATCATCTGTTCATGTTGTTGGATTTGGTAATTCAAGTTGACTTCCTAGTCTGGCTTCAGGTGACCAGATAATTGGATTGCAGGTCACAAACCCGCTTGGTTATAACCTTGCTGGCAGGTGAGCCTGCAGTTTTGAAAATACCTAAACCAGATGCCCTGCCTTCTCCTCCGTCTGAAGATTTGGCAGATAGAGAGCAGAGACTATGGGACGCCATTCAAGAGTTAAGAGTGTCTACTTGCAGTCAGGATTGCCCACTGAAGCCTCTCAGCCAGATCCTCAAGTGCTTGCTCTGACAACTCAAGTTGCTGAATTACAACAATAAGTTGCTACCTTGCATGAGTTGAGGGTGTTGACTGTTAGTTCAACTGGGGTTACAGACAAAGATGGCTGTTGCCCTGGCTTGTCAGGAGCCCCCTGCATTCACTGTGCTAGTGAGTTGATAGCTCTAGCTAATGAGGTGGATCATTTGAAACAAGATCACTCTGAGCTTGATGAAAATGTACAAGAAATGAGTGAGTTAATTGGTTTAGTGAATGATAAGTTTTCCTCTTGCCTTTTGATGGGTCCGCCTTGTGCCTCCCAACTGGCTGAACTTTCCACGGTAGTAACTGCACAGGGCCAACGCCTAGATGTTACTGAGCAGCAGAACACCCTATCTATAATACAGGTATCCGCTCTTCTGAGACCCTGACTACTCTTGAGGAAAGTGTTTGCCAGCTGTGGGCCAGACAGCCCCCCTCCAAATCTGAAGCAGAATTCTCTTTGCGCATAAATGTACTTGATAGTAACAATGGTGGTCCAACTACTGAAGCACATTTCAAGCCTACCTTTAAGAAAGTCTTCAACCCCAAAACCTTGACTATTGCAGCTTTCTTAACTATCTATTAAACTGTCATGAGAAGAGCCTCAGATGAGGTTAGAAAGGAACACATTCTAACCTATTCACACCCAGCCTACCAAGAGGTAGTCGTGCCAGAGCTGCCCACTATTGAGACCTGGGAAGATATGAAGCAGCTTCTGATCAAAAAATTTGGTGGTGACCTTAGTTTTTAAGTGAAGAAGGACTCCTTCATGCACATTGCTTTCAAACCAAAAGAGACCCTAGCTGAATTTGCAGATATATTCTACATGGAGGGACAGCAACTAATTACAAGCTGCCAGCTGACCACACATGAAGTGTACATGGCTTGCGCTCAAGCCCTCAAGGTTAACTAGCTCCTGTGTCTTCACTTCAAGGCCCATAAAGCCATGCTTTCTTCTATGAAGAGCATAAAGACACTGTTGCAGGATTGCACCTTGCCATTCTGGGGAAGTTGCGCGGGAGAATTGTGCTGCCTTTACCTCTGGTTTGTCTTCACATGGCCCACTTATCTTTACCATGAACTTGCAGAATCCCCTTTGACGCTAGGGTTGCCATAACTGTGGACAGATAGGTCACCATTCACTAGTCTTCACCAATCCTTGAGTTGAAGGAGCTGATCCCAAAGAGCAGGCAGGAAAAGAACAGTCAATCTAGAGGCAGAGACGCTCTTGGTTGACAATTCTTCCCAATATTCTTCAATTCCCCCCTCCATTGCTGACTCTGAGCCTGCTGACACTGAGGCTCCTCCCATTCTGCTGCTATTCCACAATATATCTGATGACTCTGACATAATGATTCTGATATATAAAATCCCAACACCTATGAGTATTCCGTCCTGGCCATCCCTGAAACTATTGCAGTCCCTTATAAACCATGTTCTGGTAAAACTACAACAACCGCCAAGCCTCTACCTGAAGCCAAGGAGGTTTTCTCTTGCCTATACCTTACTCAGGCTAAGAGATCTCCTGTTCTTGTAGAGTCATCTGAGGAAGTTGCTGAGGTTTCTGATGCTGTGTTCAAAAATGTCTCCGTCTTGCTCCCTCTTCAAACGGCCTATAAGGAGTTCCCAGGCCTATGATGCATGATTGAAAAATGGGACAAAGAGCTGGCAGAAGCCCAAGACATTCTGGTTGTCCTCCCTCCCTTTGGTTGTACTATCACTTTTGTGGAAATATCCGTCCAAAAGGTGAAAATTAAGGCTGTCTTGGACACTGGATCTCCTGTTAATGTTGTCTCCTCAAAGCTTGTCAAGAAGCTCAAACTTGCCCCCAACCTTAACTATCACCAGTTTTATGGCACAGCTGGGCTATCCATGACTCACGCTATAGAAGCTTATTCTGCTCTTCCCATGCGTTTTGGCAAACTACTCTTGGCCGCGCCTGCCGTTGTCTTGGAGAATGAGAGCTACAACCTTCTAGTTGGTACTGAATTCTCTATATAATACAATGGGATCATCAACTTAAAGGACGACTACCTCTTTATCTTAGGGTACAAGGTCCCTTTGATCTTTGAAGAGCCAGTTAAAGTTCCTGGGAAGCACCTCAAGACATGTGCCTTGGAATATCCCACTGGTGTTTTCACTTTAAAATACCATACCCATTCCTCCAACATGAAGTGCCCTCCTATTTCTTGTCCTGCGTCTGAAGGGATTTCTCTCTTAGCCACTTCTGCTGTGACTATTCCTCCTGGGTCTCAGGCTATCCTAGACTCCCAAATATTGTATGAGCTGCCCAAGTGTACATTCCTAGAGTTGTACTCTCCTCCCTCGCTAGGATGCAACAAACCCTATCTCTGTCCAGGGATCTTGGATGTCTCTCATAAAGACCCTGTCCAATTGCTGGTTGCCAACTAAACTGCTCTCCACATACATGTGTCTAGAGGTCAGGTTGTTGGCTATGGCAGGTTGTTGAATGCTCCTGATGTTCTATCCTTACATCCTATTTAATACATTCCAGGACTTTAATTTACCTGATAACTAGTCTCAAGTTCTATTCTTGTTCACTGCTCAAGAATTCCCACAACTATTACAGTTCAACAGAAAGAGGTGCTTGACCTTCTGGATTGATTTTTGATATCTTTGCTAACAATAGCACCAATTATGGTTTAGCCAAAGGCGTCATTCACCAGATTGATACTGGTGATGCTCCCCCTTTGTGCTAAACCCTATTGCTGTAGTTGTGTAGAGGATTCTCAGGTGTCTAAAGAGCTCAAACAACTTCTAGACGCTGGACTGCTTGCTCCTTCCCAAATTCTGTGGACCTCCCCCTTGCTCATACTAAAAAAGAAGGATGGAGGCCATTGTATTGTGATGGATTACCAACACTTGAATTCCTTAACCAAAAAGGATTCCTACCCCTTACTACACATTGATGATGCTCTCTGCCGCCTTGGGGGCTCTAAGTTCTTCTCTGCCATGGTGCTGGCTTCTGGTTACTGACAAGTTAATCTCTCCCCTGAGGATAGACAGAAGGCTGCGCTCATCACTTCTGAAGGATTGTTTGAACCTACGTGAATGCCGCAAGGACTCTGCAATGCTCCAGCTACTTTCTAACAAGCCATGGACTCCATCCTCTGTAATTTGAAGCTCTTGTGTGTTTTAGTGTACTTAGATGATATAACTGTCTTCAGTGCTACCTTCAATGATTACCTGGTCCATCTTAAGGAGGTGCTCATGAATATTTGTGAAGCTGGACTTAAGTTAAAACCATCTAAGTGTGCCTTCTTTAAGGAGCGCCTTGAATTCTTGGGACATGAGATGACCCAGACAGGAATTCGCCCCATGATTAAGAAAGTTGAGGCAATTGACAAGATGCTTCTGCCCACCAAGCTGCAAGAGGTCCAAGTCTTTCTGGGTATGATGGGATACTATAGACAATTCATCCCCAATTTTGCTGACACTAGCAAACCCTTGGTTCAGATGCTGTGTAATGTCCCTTTTGAATAGACAGCAAGCCAACAACAAGCCTTTGAGACTCTCAAGCAAAAACTCAAAGAGGCTCCCATCCTATTATATCCTGACTACTATGAGTAAACGTCATATATACTGATGCTAGTGACCTGGAATTTGGGGCTACCTTGGCTCAATTGGATGATGAAGGTGTGGATCACCCTGTAGCTTATACCTTGAGTGTCCTGAATAAGCATGAGAAAAATTACAGCATGACCAAAAAGGAGTGCCTTGCTGTGCTGCATGCTGCCAAGTAGTTCTACCATTACATGTATGGCACCCATTTCACTGTAGTTACTGACCACGCTTTGCTCAAATGGCTACAGCAACTCAAGGAACCAGAAGGACAACTAGCTAGATGGGCCCTATGCCTGCAATGGCATGACTTCACTGTGCTGCAACGCCCCAGGATTTAACATCAGAATGCTGATGGACTGTCCAGAATGCCCATCCTTGCCCTACACCCTGCTGAGGCTGACAGGTTGTATGAACTAATTGAATATCCTGTGTCATGGGAGAGCAAGACAGAAGAAGTTCAAGTCGCCCTTTCTAAGTTATCTGAAGACACACTCATTTGTGACAATCAGCTTTTCAAGAAAGTACAAGACCACTACTTGCCTTATGTAAGGCCTAGTCTTCACCTTTTAGTGGTGCTCCAAGCTCATAAAGAGACAGGACACGGAGGCGTTGCCAAGACTTATGCCTGGCTCCAGAAGAACTACTTCTGGGGAAATCTTTGCTTTCTGATCCCAGATGTTATTGCTAGTTGCCACAATTGCCAACTCCAACAACCTAAAGCCACCGCTCATGAGTTCAAGCTAGTCCCCCCTCAACACAAATTTCACACTGTCAGTATTGACACTGTAGGACCTCTCCCTTGCTCCCGCTCTGTTTGCCCCTTTATTATAATTGCTGTTGACCACTTTAGCAAGTGGGTAGAAGCTTGCCCTACTAAGGACATCACTGCCAAGACAACTGCTGCCTTTCTGCTGCAAGATGTGTTCTTTTGCCACAGTTGTCCTCAAGTGTTGTTGTCTGACAATGGGACTAACTTTAACACCAAGTTAGTACCCTCTGTTGTTGAAGCCTTGGGGCTCACAAGTCTTTCTCTGCCCCCTATAATCCTTCCAACAATAGAGTGGTTGAGTGCGCCAATTTAACTCTGGTTTCTATTATGAGTAAACTCACTTACTCTGACGCCGCCAACTGGGATCTATACTTACCTGCTGCTCTCTTTGCCTATTGCCTTAGCAAACATTGTGTCATTGGGTATTCCCCTTTTTCTATGTTGTATTATTGTGAAGTCACTACCCTGTTGCTCTTGGTGGTCCTCCTACTCTCCTCTTATAAGGCCATAAACCCTGACAACCATATCAAAGATCTAATCAATCAAATCACTGATATTCAGGCCACTGCCTACATGTCCACCTATAAGGCCAAGCTGCTAGAGCTCTCCCCTGACAATGCTAGGAGATCCCCCCTGCCTGAGTTCAACATTGGGGACCATGTTCTCTACTATCAACATAGAGTGGGAGGACAAGCTCATAAGCTAGACTTGTTGTGGATTGGGCCCTTGGAAGTGACTTTCAAGAAAGGGTCAGAGTATACTGTAAAACTCCTCTCTAGTGGTCAACCTTTTGCTCGCGTGCATACCAAGTTCCTCCGCAAGTATCACCCCCCTAAGGCCAATCTAGAGGGGGGCAATGTTGTAAATGCTGCCATTCACCATGTTTTGATTTTGCCTTTTTTGGGTCATTTTGAGGACAAATCCCTCTCTTTTGCTTTTGCCCCTCAAATGAGGCTGGCTCCAAATTGGGAAATTCAATTTTTGGTTTCCTGATTCTACACAACTCACTTGCCCCACTCATGCTTGTGGCGCGTGATCCTACCGTCCATGTACTATTTTGTGGTAAAGCTACACAGTATATATTCCCAATCTTTATAACCAATAAAATTTAAGTTCTATTCACATTTTTAGCTTTGTGTCTCCACGCACTTTGGTGCCTCTCTAGCCATGTCTAGCAGATATTATTCAATCAGGGCCACAAGGTAATTGCATAGCTTTTCCTAACATTCTAACCAAGACTTAGTACAAATCCACTCCTAAGGTTAGGATTTCCCGTGACTCTGTGCTGCGCCTCAGATCATGACACACACCATATCTGTCAAGGGATAAAGCCTGACCCCGCCAAGATAAAGGCAATCAACAGCATGCCACCTCCCATCAATGTGGGTCAGGTGCACATGTTCTTGGACGTGGTTGCATAAGTACGTAAATTCATCCCTAACTGTGAAGAACTTATTACACCTCTCACTGAGCTCCTGAACACTAAACAGCTCTTTCACTGGGCCCCTGCCAGAGATCAAGCCTTTGAGACGTTGAAGCAGAGACTTACAACTGCACCTTTATTGTAATTCCCCAATTAGAACCACCAGTACACACTCAAGACTAATGCCTCTGACAGAGCCATAGGGGGCATGCTAAGGGTGGAAACTGTCAAGGGTGTCTTCCTCCCTGTGGCATATGAGTCCAGGAAGCTCACAGACTCAGAAAATCGTTACCCTATTCATGATAAAGAACTATTGGCAATTGTGCACTACATTGAGAAGTGGTGCTGTTACCTGGAGGGCGCCATGTTTTCACCTTGTGTTCTGATAGATCATAAGTCCCTTCAGTACTCCAATACCCAGTGACACTTGACCCAATGCCAGGCAGGATAGATCAAACATCTGTCCCTGTATCAGTTGTACATTAAATACAAACCTGGGCAAGGAGCTATTCACAGCTGACACTCTCTCCAGATTCTATCTAGCATCCATCACTAGAGATGATGGCTTGGACTCAGACTGGTCCATGCTCTACCTGCATCCTAAAGCCACTTGCTACAAAGGCCTCAAATATGTGACTATTTTCAAGCTGAAGGACAATGAAAGCCAGTCCACTACTGATGCCAGCAATGTCTGCCGCCAGGCAGAGACAGGTGAAAAGACATCTTATATTCCCACCACATAGCAAGGGGATACCATACTACATTACCACCACACCTTGGGTCACATCAGAGGACTAACCTCTTTGAAATCATGAAGCACAAGGTTTGGTGGCCCTGCATGTTCCCAGACATCCTGGACCTCCTTGAGATGTGTGTCCAGTATGTAAATAACACATCCAAGCCTGCTTTGTCCAAATGTGTTCTTTTCATAAAGACCATGGAAACCTTCAAACAGTGGGCTCATGACATTGCTGGCCCCTTACTGGAGGACAAGCTGGTCAAGAAATATATCATCACTGCAATCAAATACTTTATGTGCTGGCCAGTAGTATTACAACTATCAACCATACAGCCACTATCATTATATGTTTCATTGATAAGGGAATTGTGACGCACTTTGAACAACCCAAGTGTCTTGTTAACAAAAGGGGGCCAGAGCTCGTTGGACATGTCATGAATGTGTACTGCGCCAAGTATGCCCTCTAACAAATAGTCACAACCCCCTATCATCTGCAAGCCAAGGATGTGTAGAGCAATTGAATGGCTCACTGGTCCAACTAATTGCCAAGCTCTCTCAAGAACACCCAAACACTGCCTGGACCAAACATATTCCAACTGCTCTGCTTATTTTGCAAGCTAGAATCAATTGTGGTACAGGGTTCAGCCCCAGAGCCCTGGCCTTTGGGACTCCTGATGGCCTAGCAGGGGTAGAACAAGGGAAGTTAAAGTCCACTGTCACCAGGAAACCTCCCCTTGTAACTACTCCTTCCCTGAGCCAGTGGCGTGCCAAAGCCCAAGAAATTGAACGCAAGTGAATTGAGGGAGGGAAAAAACACCTCAAGGCAAAATATGCCATAGGTGACCCCGTCTACGCCCTCAACCCCAATTCAGCTTAGTTAGAACCCAACCACTTGGGGCCCTTCAAGATAGCCACAGTCTATGACAACCACACCTACTGACTTGAAGATGCCCAAGGAAACACCAAAAAACTCCACCACAATTACTTGCGCCCTGCTGTGCCATCCCCACACAAAGGCTCTTTGTGTGGACCTTTCCAGACCTTCCACAGGTTCCAATCCTGGTGCCTGACAACAAGCAGGGGCAAGGGGGTGTTGCAACCAAGAGTACTCTCCTGCCCACTATTGTATCTTAAAATACACAGAGGGCACTCAATGAGATACCCCATGACATGTCTAACGGCATGGATCAATCTGATGACAATGTCAAATTGTGGGCACTATCTCCTAATTAGGAGTGTTGCCAATTCAACACACTGATCCCTGCACAAGTTATTCCACAGCCAAAACCTTATATCAAACCTACCACTGTGCCACCCCAAATGGACTTGTGGCTTCCTGATATGATATATTAATTATGATGTTCCTCAATAAACTACATCTAATTCTTATTCTTGTCCTTTCTATTGGACTGTTGTCTTCCCTAATCAAATACTGAACTATCATTGGTTCAGTTGCAACAAGTGTATGCAAAAAACCTTGGCTGTGGGCAATGGATCTAAAGCCCCATAAAAATTGACAGTGTAGATCAAATTTTTTTGCTTTAACTTTAAAAGTGAAGATAAAATAGAATTTTCTTGTTAAGATTCAGGCATAAATGGGATCACTTTTGGTTAACTTAGTGTTCAAGTTGATGCCACTGGATTTATATGCTGGTTTTTAAACTATCAGACATTAAAGTTTAATAACTTTTGCAGACCCAAACCCAAAGGATCCCTCGGCTTGGAATAATTTTGAAATGATGATAGTTAAGTTCAACAGTTTTGGGTTTGAAGTGTATACCTTTATCCTATAAACTTTTCACTTTATTTGTTGAACCTTTTTATCTGTCTATTTTTCCTAATTCAATTTGCTTCTTTATGCCAATTGTTAGTATTTTTAGAAGAGAAATATTTAGCAAGATTGAAGCATTTTTCAGATTCACTTAAGATTGCTGACTAAAGTAAACATCCACTATAAAAAGCCCCTATATTTGGATAGCTTTCAATATCTCGTTGGAAGTGATGGCTCCTTCCCCTGGCCAGATAATCAAATATTTTAAAGCAAATATTTGGCGATATTGGCATAAAATATTTCACTGTAGTTTTTTACTGTAAATAGAAGGATTTCCAGGCTGCAGCTTTTTCCTGGGCGCTGATTTTATCAATTCCCTACCAGGATGATATACAACTGTAAGGGCGTTTGATTAGACCCTGTGCTTTGAACGGGCAGCCACCTGTTCCGCATCGAATCAGATAAAGCCAGGATATCCTCAACGCCACTGAACTTGAAATTTGCGAACAACCGACAAAGGCACTCGTATTGCCATTTAAATAACCAAATAAATGCTGACTACGTCAATCAATATAGGAACTTAATTATAAGGTGCCTTTAGGCTATAAAGTACGTTTCACACCATATTGAGAGCCTTTTACTTTATATACCTTTTCTTTGCATATTTCGCATTCTGCCAATAGGCCACTCACTAATAAATGTCACGTTTCGTCCGCCAATCCAAATACCGCCATGTCTTTGGTAAATCTTCTAAAAGGGATCAATGCTACGATAATCTGCGCATTTCCCCAATGCCTGGGATAGCAATATAGTCAAGACTAATCCTGTATGTCACCTTCTAATCAATTTTTTGTCACAAAATCCAAGCGTTTATAATATCTATTTTTAACAATTGTAAACTTTAGTTGTTTTTATCTGTCAACTGGAACGCCGGTGGAGGTGGTGCATTTGTTGTGATTCCTTTAGAAAAAACAGGTAAACTTCAAGCCGCCCATCCTCCGTCAAACAGAGATTAACTTCAAGAATAGGGAAACTCTCTAAAAATTTTCCTTTGTTTAGTGGCCACTCAGGTCCTGTTCTAGATACTGATTTCGCGAATTTTAATGATCACGTCATTGCCTCAGCGTCGGAAGATGGAAAAGTAATGATCTGGAATATCCCAGAATTTTCCACTGAAGGAGAGGAAGTCGAAAATCTTGAAACTGCAGCAGTTACTCTTCATGGACACAACAAGTAGGGATTTTCGCTAAAATGTTTAGAACATTTAATTAACTTTGTTTCATAGAAAAGTAGGGGGAGTTCTTTTCCATCCTACTGCAGACAATGTTTTGGCTAGTTCGAGTGCTGACCTTACCATCAAACTTTGGGATATCGAAAGTGGTAAACAGCGCCAAGAACTGACAGGTCATGGGGATCTTATCCAGTCCTTTACTTGGAATTGGAATGGAAATTTGATAGCTTCTACCTGTCGTGATAAAAAAATTAGAATCTTTGATGCTCGCTCTAATAAAATTGTCCAGGTAAAAAGTATTTTTTTGGTGCGAGCTAAGCATATGCTAGGAAGGAAACGGTCATCAGGGGATTAAAGGCTCTCGTGTAGCTTGGTTGGGAAATAGTGACAGAATGGTGACTACTGGTTTCTCGCGTTCTAGTGACCGTCAAATTAATGTTTGGAATACTGGTGATCTTTCAAAGCCTGTTAAGAAAATGGATGTCGATACTTCTTCTGGCATTCTGATGCCCTTTTTTGATTCTGACGTCAAAATTCTATACGTTGCTGGAAAGGTACATGAAGATAAAAATTAAAAACTAATCAATTTTAGGGGTAAGTCTATCGTGGTTTTAGTTTTTTAATTAAACGTGTTTCAGAGATGGAAATATAAGATATTACGAATTTGTCAATGATGAACTTCATTTTCTCTCTGGATATCAGTCTACTGAACCACAGCGCGGAATGGCATTCATGCCCAAGAGGGCTCTCAGTGTCCTTGACTGTGAAATTGCAAGAGCATATAGAGTTTGTGGAAATTCCCTCGTAGAACCTGTTTCTTTCCGCGTGCCAAGAAAGGTAGATACATTCATTTTGGATTTGGATTAAACTCTTAGGCCGAATCTTTCCAATCCGATTTATATCCTTCAACCCCTGGTGCCGAGGCTGCCCTTTCCGCCGAAGAATATTTCTCTGGAAAAACTGTGGACCCTATCCTTATAAGTCTTGAAGATGGGTTTCAAAGTGGGCCTAAAAAAGAATTCACGGCTCAAGTTCAGTCTGCTGCCGAGATACCCTTGACTGAAGAATCTACTGAACAAGACGTAAGGGTTTACTTCTTGAGTTACTAACAGTTTTAGTTTAAAAAGGCTTTTGAATCTCTCCGCGCCGAAAACGAGCAACTCAACTCAACAATAAGCCAAAGGGATGTTAAAATCCGACAGCTTGAAATCGAAATTGAGCAGCTCTCCATGAAACGCTAGATAATCCTTAAACCACTCTGTAATCAAATTCAAATAGCACTTGGTCTACCCGATAAAATCTAACGATTAAACACCTTAATTCCTTTTGATTGCTTGAATCACAACCCCTACACCCGATCTTTCCTTGAGATGGACGGTATATCCAATTTACAAAAGCAAGGTTCATGGGCTTCACTAATACAATCGCAAACTCACAAATATTTTGTATCATCATTTCAACCTTCCTTTGAGCATCTGGGACTCATGGTAATATTTTAAGCTTTATGTTAATCAATCATATGTTTTAGTATAATTGCTTATACCATAGCTAGCTTACCGAATAAGCCTATTTTTCTCCAGCTAAAATATATATATTGTATCCTGCTCTGTACTAACAATGTAGGTTTAAATAAGACATTCTATTCTGCAATGGGCCCTTTCCTTGATCTAAACAGTACATGAACTCATTTTATATGGAGTATCCCATATTTAACTTATGTCATCATTGAGATGTATAATAATGACAAGTATATACTTCTGGGAAGTATAGTAAACAAGATAAAGGGGGAAATTAAGAAGAGAATGATACTTTATTGTATGAGTTTAGAGTATTATATAGTATCATGAGAAGCCACATGTCGTCCATGTACGTCATGGCAGGCAAGTTCCTTAGGTCGAAGTTCCTAAGGTTGAAAGTGCAAAAATCAAAAAGGGGACCCCAAAAAAGTGCAAAAATTGAAACACTATGTAGGGTGCAAAAATCAAAAATATCAAAGATCAAAGTGCAAAAATCAATTTTCCAGAGGTTAACTTTGAAGCAGAAAAAAATACAGTTTATAATATAAAGCTATATATTTTAAAATCTTTTAAAGACTAAAAAGACCCCAAGGAATTCATTTCTGCAATAAAAAACATATATTAGATAATAAAAAATCTTAAATTAGCTGTTTTTAAAAGAAAGTTTATTTTAGTTGCAAAAGCAAAATTAGACTAGAATTTATATGTAACTGTATTCAATTGAATATAAAATATGAAACTACACAAAAAACTGCTTTATAAACTATAAGTTTAGAAAAAAGGTTAATTTAATCTCCAGCTTATGCAAAGCTATAATAATACTTCAGTATAAGCAAAATAAAGGATTTTTCCTGCAAGATACAAGCATATGATGTTAGGTATTTTGGTTTATTAGTGATTTTATTTCAATGATAAAAATTATAGAAGTCTATCATTAAAATAATGTAAAGTACATCACTTTCTTATTAAAGCTATACTATACAATTTTGTACTTAATAAAATATATAGTTTTATATCTTATTTATAATAAGTCACAACATTCAAAGATATCAAGAATCTGCACTTACATATCATAAAAAGAAGACTTGAAGATTTTTGTATTAAAAAGACAGTACTTTCACCAAAAGATGATATAGATAGTTCAAAGTTGTATATCAAAGAGAAACATTTTATACATCTTATTTTACTCTAATACATATAGTAGAAGATAATTGAGGGTAATAATGGAAAGAGGATAGTAGAAGATAATTGAGGGTGATAATGGAAAGAGGATAGTAGAAGATAATCAAGGGTAAGAATGGAGAGAGAATAATAGAAGATAATCAAGGGTAAGAATGGAAAGAGGATAGTAGAAGAGAAGAAGAAGAGAAGAAAAAAGAAAGTTTCTTCTACTTGGTATCAGATTTTATATAATCCACCCTCTTGACGACGCAGAAATTTTTAAAAGTTTTTTGGCCCCCGGCGCAGCCAAGGGGCCAACAAAACTTTTAAAAAAATTTCAAGGAGGAATGAGAGGTGGGAAAGGAGAAAATTCAAAAGAGAAACCTTCAAAAAAACCCAAGAGCTTATTGCACTTTGGTTTAGGCACTTTGATTTCTGCACTTTTTATTGTGCACTTTGATTTGGGCACTTCAATTTTGTCCCCTGAAATAACATAGGGAAACATAGTACAATATTATATTAATTTAATATTTTTGAAATTGCCTCCAAAACACACCAATTTATTAATATTGCAATAAAATAAAAACCTACCAAAAAAACTTTATTTATTTTTTATATATTTAAATATCAGGTCTTAAAGAATCTACATGAGGAACTTCAAACGTTTTTATTAATTATTTAAAATTTTATAAGCTTATAAAAAGTGTGACTAAATCTAAAAAGTCAATTTTTGATTTCCTCACTTTTGATTTGAGGAACTTAATAAAACATAATGAATAAAATATTAATTTTTTGGAAAATTTAATATTATGTGCTCCTAGATTTTTGGTACCTTTTTGGATTTTAATTTGACTACTTTTTGATTTCTGCACCCATTAAGAAACTATATGTAAATTTTTAAATAAATTTTTATGAGGCAAAATTTTATTTTTTAAAAATAAAAAGCTTATAATAGTATTTTATATTAATATTTGAACAAAAAAGTTAAAAAAATTGCCTAAAGTTACAAAAAGCTTTTTTAGCTCTTGATTTCTTTTTTTACATATAGGAAAAAATTTAAAATTTAAAATTTTTTAATTTTGATGTGTCAAATATTAAATTGATGTCATTTTTGTGCTGTTTTAGCA